>BSQZ01000001.1:34544687-34611066 GCA_033239005.1 Lamellibrachia satsuma | reverse complement strand
CGAGACGGCACTACTGGCACAGTAGAGTACAAACACACACGTTGCAGGCCTCGTACCTCTACAGAGCGGGTGACCTTACGAGACGGCACTACTGGCACAGTAGAGTGTACAAACACACACGTTGCAGGCCTCGTACCTCTACAGAGCGGGTGACCTTACGAGACGGCACTACTGGCACAGTAGTAGTGTACAAACACACACGTTGCAGGCCTCGTACCTCTACAGAGCGGGTGACCTTACGAGACGGCACTACTGGCACAGTAGTAGTGTACAAACACACACGTTGCAGGCCTCGTACCTCTACAGAGCGGGTGACCTTACGAGACGGCACTACTGGCACAGTAGTAGTGTACAAACACACACGTTGCAGGCCTCGTACCTCTACAGAGCGGGTGACCTTACGAGACGGCACTACTGGCACAGTAGTAGTGAACAAACACACACGTTGCAGGCCTCGTACCTCTACAGAGCGGGTGACCTTACGAGACGGCACTACTGGCACAGTAGTAGTGTACAAACACACACGTTGCAGGCCTCGTACCTCTACAGAGCGGGTGACCTTACGAGACGGCACTACTGGCACAGTAGTAGTGTACAAACACACACGTTGCAGGCCTCGTACCTCTACAGAGCGGGTGACCTTACGAGACGGCACTACTGGCACAGTAGTAGTGTACAAACACACACGTTGCAGGCCTCGTACCTCTACAGAGCGGGTGACCTTACGAGACGGCACTACTGGCACAGTAGTAGTGTACAAACACACACGTTGCAGGCCTCGTACCTCTACAGAGCGGGTGACCTTACGAGACGGCACTACTGGCACAGTAGTAGTGTACAAACACACACGTTGCAGGCCTCGTACCTCTACAGAGCGGGTGACCTTACGAGACGGCACTACTGGCACAGTAGTAGTGTACAAACACACACGTTGCAGGCCTCGTACCTCTACAGAGCGGGTGACCTTACGAGACGGCACTACTGGCACAGTAGAGTACAAACACACACGTTGCAGGCCTCGTACCTCTACAGAGCGGGTGACCTTATGAGACGGCACTACTGGCACAGTAGTAGTGTACAAACACACACGTTGCAGGCCTCGTACCTCTACAGAGCGGGTGACCTTACGAGACGGCACTACTGGCACAGTAGAGTACAAACACACACGTTGCAGGCCTCGTACCTCTACAGAGCGGGTGACCTTACGAGACGGCACTACTGGCACAGTAGTAGTGTACAAACACACACGTTGCAGGCCTCGTACCTCTACAGAGCGGGTGACCTTACGAGACGGCACTACTGGCACAGTAGTAGAGTACAAACACACACGTTGCAGGCCTCGTACCTCTACAGAGCGGGTGACCTTACGAGACGGCACTACTGGCACAGTAGAGTACAAACGCACACGTTGCAGGCCTCGTACCTCTACAGAGCGGGTGACCTTACGAGACGGCACTACTGGCACAGTAGTAGTACAAACACACACGTTGCAGGCCTCGTACCTCTACAGAGCGGGTGACCTTACGAGACGGCACTACTGGCACAGTAGAGTGTACAAACACACACGTTGCAGGCCTCGTACCTCTACAGAGCGGGTGACCTTACGAGACGGCACTACTGGCACAGTAGAGTACAAACACACACGTTGCAGGCCTCGTACCTCTACAGAGCGGGTGACCTTACGAGACGGCACTACTGGCACAGTAGAGTACAAACACACACGCTGCAGGCCTCGTACCTCTACAGAGCGGGTGACCTTACGAGACGGCACTACTGGCACAGTAGAGTACAAACACACACGTTGCAGGCCTCGTACCTCTACAGAGCGGGTGACCTTACGAGACGGCACTACTGGCACAGTAGTAGTGTACAAACACACACGTTGCAGGCCTCGTACCTCTACAGAGCGGGTGACCTTATGAGACGGCACTACTGGCACAGTAGTAGTGTACAAACACACACGTTGCAGGCCTCGTACCTCTACAGAGCGGGTGACCTTACGAGACGGCACTACTGGCACAGTAGTAGTGTACAAACACACACGTTGCAGGCCTCGTACCTCTACAGAGCGGGTGACCTTACGAGACGGCACTACTGGCACAGTAGTAGTGTACAAACACACACGTTGCAGGCCTCGTACCTCTACAGAGCGGGTGACCTTACGAGACGGCACTACTGGCACAGTAGAGTGTACAAACACACACGTTACAGGCCTCGTACCTCTACAGAGCGGGTGACCTTACGAGACGGCACTACTGGCACAGTAGAGTACAAACACACACGTTGCAGGCCTCGTACCTCTACAGAGCGGGTGACCTTACGAGACGGCACTACTGGCACAGTAGAGTACAAACACACACGTTGCAGGCCTCGTACCTCTACAGAGCGGGTGACCTTATGAGACGGCACTACTGGCACAGTAGTAGTGTACAAACACACACGTTGCAGGCCTCGTACCTCTACAGAGCGGGTGACCTTATGAGACGGCACTACTGGCACAGTAGAGTACAAACACACACGTTGCAGGCCTCGTACCTCTACAGAGCGGGTGACCTTACGAGACGGCACTACTGGCACAGTAGTAGTGTACAAACACACACGTTGCAGGCCTCGTACCTCTACAGAGCGGGTGACCTTACGAGACGGCACTACTGGCACAGTAGTAGTGTACAAACACACACGTTGCAGGCCTCGTACCTCTACAGAGCGGGTGACCTTACGAGACGGCACTACTGGCACAGTAGTAGTGTACAAACACACACGTTGCAGGCCTCGTACCTCTACAGAGCGGGTGACCTTACGAGACGGCACTACTGGCACAGTAGTAGTGTACAAACACACACGTTGCAGGCCTCGTACCTCTACAGAGCGGGTGACCTTACGAGACGGCACTACTGGCACAGTAGAGTACAAACACACACGTTGCAGGCCTCGTACCTCTACAGAGCGGGTGACCTTACGAGACGGCACTACTGGCACAGTAGAGTACAAACACACACGCTGCAGGCCTCGTACCTCTACAGAGCGGGTGACCTTACGAGACGGCACTACTGGCACAGTAGTAGTGTACAAACACACACGTTGCAGGCCTCGTACCTCTACAGAGCGGGTGACCTTACGAGACGGCACTACTGGCACAGTAGTAGTGTACAAACACACACGTTGCAGGCCTCGTACCTCTACAGAGCGGGTGACCTTACGAGACGGCACTACTGGCACAGTAGTAGTGTACAAACACACACGTTGCAGGCCTCGTACCTCTACAGAGCGGGTGACCTTACGAGACGGCACTACTGGCACAGTAGTAGTGTACAAACACACACGTTGCAGGCCTCGTACCTCTACAGAGCGGGTGACCTTACGAGACGGCACTACTGGCACAGTAGTAGTGTACAAACACACACGTTGCAGGCCTCGTACCTCTACAGAGCGGGTGACCTTACGAGACGGCACTACTGGCACAGTAGTAGTGTACAAACACACACGTTGCAGGCCTCGTACCTCTACAGAGCGGGTGACCTTACGAGACGGCACTACTGGCACAGTAGTAGTGTACAAACACACACGTTGCAGGCCTCGTACCTCTACAGAGCGGGTGACCTTACGAGACGGCACTACTGGCACAGTAGTAGTGTACAAACACACACGTTGCAGGCCTCGTACCTCTACAGAGCGGGTGACCTTACGAGACGGCACTACTGGCACAGTAGTAGTGTACAAACACACACGTTGCAGGCCTCGTACCTCTACAGAGCGGGTGACCTTACGAGACGGCACTACTGGCACAGTAGTAGTGTACAAACACACACGTTGCAGGCCTCGTACCTCTACAGAGCGGGTGACCTTACGAGACGGCACTACTGGCACAGTAGTAGTGTACAAACACACACGTTGCAGGCCTCGTACCTCTACAGAGCGGGTGACCTTACGAGACGGCACTACTGGCACAGTAGTAGTGTACAAACACACACGTTGCAGGCCTCGTACCTCTACAGAGCGGGTGACCTTACGAGACGGCACTACTGGCACAGTAGTAGTGTACAAACCCACACGTTGCAGGCCTCGTACCTCTACAGAGCGGGTGACCTTACGAGACGGCACTACTGGCACAGTAGTAGTGTACAAACACACACGTTGCAGGCCTCGTACCTCTACAGAGCGGGTGACCTTACGAGACGGCACTACTGGCACAGTAGTAGTGTACAAACACACACGTTGCAGGCCTCGTACCTCTACAGAGCGGGTGACCTTACGAGACGGCACTACTGGCACAGTAGTAGTGTACAAACACACACGTTGCAGGCCTCGTACCTCTACAGAGCGGGTGACCTTACGAGACGGCACTACTGGCACAGTAGTAGAGTACAAACACACACGCTGCAGGCCTCGTACCTCTACAGAGCGGGTGACCTTACGAGACGGCACTACTGGCACAGTAGAGTACAAACACACACGCTGCAGGCCTCGTACCTCTACAGAGCGGGTGACCTTACGAGACGGCACTACTGGCACAGTAGAGTACAAACACACACGTTGCAGGCCTCGTACCTCTACAGAGCGGGTGACCTTACGAGACGGCACTACTGGCACAGTAGAGTACAAACACACACGTTGCAGGCCTCGTACCTCTACAGAGCGGGTGACCTTACGAGACGGCACTACTGGCACAGTAGAGTACAAACACACACGTTGCAGGCCTTGTACCTCTACAGAGCGGGTGACCTTACGAGACGGCACTACTGGCACAGTAGAGTACAAACACACACGCTGCAGGCCTCGTACCTCTACAGAGCGGGTGACCTTACGAGACGGCACTACTGGCACAGTAGTAGTGTACAAACACACACGTTGCAGGCCTCGTACCTCTACAGAGCGGGTGACCTTACGAGACGGCACTACTGGCACAGAAGTAGAGTACAAACACACACGTTGCAGGCCTCGTACCTCTACAGAGCGGGTGACCTTACGAGACGGCACTACTGGCACAGTAGTAGTGTACAAACACACACGTTGCAGGCCTCGTACCTCTACAGAGCGGGTGACCTTACGAGACGGCACTACTGGCACAGTAGTAGTGTACAAACACACACGTTGCAGGCCTCGTACCTCTACAGAGCGGGTGACCTTACGAGACGGCACTACTGGCACAGTAGTAGTGTACAAACACACACGTTGCAGGCCTCGTACCTCTACAGAGCGGGTGACCTTACGAGACGGCACTACTGGCACAGTAGTAGTGTACAAACACACACGTTGCAGGCCTCGTACCTCTACAGAGCGGGTGACCTTACGAGACGGCACTACTGGCACAGTAGTAGTGTACAAACACACACGTTGCAGGCCTCGTACCTCTACAGAGCGGGTGACCTTACGAGACGGCACTACTGGCACAGTAGTAGTGTACAAACACACACGTTGCAGGCCTCGTACCTCTACAGAGCGGGTGACCTTACGAGACGGCACTACTGGCACAGTAGTAGTACAAACACACACGTTGCAGGCCTCGTACCTCTACAGAGCGGGTGACCTTACGAGACGGCACTACTGGCACAGTAGTAAAGTACAAACACACACGTTGCAGGCCTCGTACCTCTACAGAGCGGGTGACCTTACGAGACGGCACTACTGGCACAGTAGTAGTGTACAAACACACACGTTGCAGGCCTCGTACCTCTACAGAGCGGGTGACCTTACGAGACGGCACTACTGGCACAGTAGTAGTGTACAAACACACACGTTGCAGGCCTCGTACCTCTACAGAGCGGGTGACCTTACGAGACGGCACTACTGGCACAGTAGAGTACAAACACACACGTTGCAGGCCTCGTACCTCTACAGAGCGGGTGACCTTACGAGACGGCACTACTGGCACAGTAGTAGTGTACAAACACACACGTTGCAGGCCTCGTACCTCTACAGAGCGGGTGACCTTACGAGACGGCACTACTGGCACAGTAGTAGTGTACAAACACACACGTTGCAGGCCTCGTACCTCTACAGAGCGGGTGACCTTACGAGACGGCACTACTGGCACAGTAGTAGTGTACAAACACACACGTTGCAGGCCTCGTACCTCTACAGAGCGGGTGACCTTACGAGACGGCACTACTGGCACAGTAGTAGTGTACAAACACACACGTTGCAGGCCTCGTACCTCTACAGAGCGGGTGACCTTACGAGACGGCACTACTGGCACAGTAGTAGTGTACAAACACACACGTTGCAGGCCTCGTACCTCTACAGAGCGGGTGACCTTACGAGACGGCACTACTGGCACAGTAGTAGTGTACAAACACACACGTTGCAGGCCTCGTACCTCTACAGAGCGGGTGACCTTACGAGACGGCACTACTGGCACAGTAGAGTACAAACACACACGTTGCAGGCCTCGTACCTCTACAGAGCGGGTGACCTTATGAGACGGCACTACTGGCACAGTAGAGTACAAACACACACGTTGCAGGCCTCGTACCTCTACAGAGCGGGTGACCTTACGAGACGGCACTACTGGCACAGTAGAGTACAAACACACACGTTGCAGGCCTCGTACCTCTACAGAGCGGGTGACCTTATGAGACGGCACTACTGGCACAGTAGTAGTGTACAAACACACACGTTGCAGGCCTCGTACCTCTACAGAGCGGGTGACCTTACGAGACGGCACTACTGGCACAGTAGTAGTGTACAAACACACACGTTGCAGGCCTCGTACCTCTACAGAGCGGGTGACCTTACGAGACGGCACTACTGGCACAGTAGAGTACAAACACACACGTTGCAGGCCTCGTACCTCTACAGAGCGGGTGACCTTACGAGACGGCACTACTGGCACAGTAGAGTACAAACACACACGCTGCAGGCCTCGTACCTCTACAGAGCGGGTGACCTTACGAGACGGCACTACTGGCACAGTAGAGTACAAACACACACGCTGCAGGCCTCGTACCTCTACAGAGCGGGTGACCTTACGAGACGGCACTACTGGCACAGTAGAGTACAAACACACACGTTGCAGGCCTCGTACCTCTACAGAGCGGGTGACCTTACGAGACGGCACTACTGGCACAGTAGTAGACTACAAACACACACGTTGCAGGCCTCGTACCTCTACAGAGCGGGTGACCTTACGAGACGGCACTACTGGCACAGTAGAGTACAAACACACACGTTGCAGGCCTCGTACCTCTACAGAGCGGGTGACCTTACGAGACGGCACTACTGGCACAGTAGAGTACAAACACACACGCTGCAGGCCTCGTACCTCTACAGAGCGGGTGACCTTACGAGACGGCACTACTGGCACAGTAGAGTACAAACACACACGCTGCAGGCCTCGTACCTCTACAGAGCGGGTGACCTTACGAGACGGCACTACTGGCACAGTAGAGTACAAACACACACGTTGCAGGCCTCGTACCTCTACAGAGCGGGTGACCTTACGAGACGGCACTACTGGCACAGTAGTAGTACAAACACACACGTTGCAGGCCTCGTACCTCTACAGAGCGGGTGACCTTACGAGACGGCACTACTGGCACAGTAGTAGTGTACAAACACACACGTTGCAGGCCTCGTACCTCTACAGAGCGGGTGACCTTATGAGACGGCACTACTGGCACAGTAGTAGTGTACAAACACACACGTTGCAGGCCTCGTACCTCTACAGAGCGGGTGACCTTATGAGACGGCACTACTGGCACAGTAGTAGTGTACAAACACACACGTTGCAGGCCTCGTACCTCTACAGAGCGGGTGACCTTATGAGACGGCACTACTGGCACAGTAGTAGTGTACAAACACACACGTTGCAGGCCTCGTACCTCTACAGAGCGGGTGACCTTACGAGACGGCACTACTGGCACAGTAGTAGTGTACAAACACACACGTTGCAGGCCTCGTACCTCTACAGAGCGGGTGACCTTACGAGACGGCACTACTGGCACAGTAGTAGTGTACAAACACACACGTTGCAGGCCTCGTACCTCTACAGAGCGGGTGACCTTACGAGACGGCACTACTGGCACAGTAGTAGTGTACAAACACACACGTTGCAGGCCTCGTACCTCTACAGAGCGGGTGACCTTATGAGACGGCACTACTGGCACAGTAGTAGTGTACAAACACACACGTTGCAGGCCTCGTACCTCTACAGAGCGGGTGACCTTATGAGACGGCACTACTGGCACAGTAGTAGTGTACAAACACACACGTTGCAGGCCTCGTACCTCTACAGAGCGGGTGACCTTACGAGACGGCACTACTGGCACAGTAGTAGTGTACAAACACACACGCTGCAGGCCTCGTACCTCTACAGAGCGGGTGACCTTACGAGACGGCACTACTGGCACAGTAGTAGTGTACAAACACACACGTTGCAGGCCTCGTACCTCTACAGAGCGGGTGACCTTATGAGACGGCACTACTGGCACAGTAGTAGTGTACAAACACACACGTTGCAGGCCTCGTACCTCTACAGAGCGGGTGACCTTACGAGACGGCACTACTGGCACAGTAGTAGTGTACAAACACACACGTTGCAGGCCTCGTACCTCTACAGAGCGGGTGACCTTACGAGACGGCACTACTGGCACAGTAGTAGTGTACAAACACACACGTTGCAGGCCTCGTACCTCTACAGAGCGGGTGACCTTATGAGACGGCACTACTGGCACAGTAGTAGTGTACAAACACACACGTTGCAGGCCTCGTACCTCTACAGAGCGGGTGACCTTACGAGACGGCACTACTGGCACAGTAGTAGTGTACAAACACACACGTTGCAGGCCTCGTACCTCTACAGAGCGGGTGACCTTACGAGACGGCACTACTGGCACAGTAGAGTACAAACACACACGTTGCAGGCCTCGTACCTCTACAGAGCGGGTGACCTTACGAGACGGCACTACTGGCACAGTAGTAGTGTACAAACACACACGTTGCAGGCCTCGTACCTCTACAGAGCGGGTGACCTTACGAGACGGCACTACTGGCACAGTAGAGTGTACAAACACACACGTTGCAGGCCTCGTACCTCTACAGAGCGGGTGACCTTACGAGACGGCACTACTGGCACAGTAGTAGTGTACAAACACACACGCTGCAGGCCTCGTACCTCTACAGAGCGGGTGACCTTACGAGACGGCACTACTGGCACAGTAGTAGTGTACAAACACACACGTTGCAGGCCTCGTACCTCTACAGAGCGGGTGACCTTACGAGACGGCACTACTGGCACAGTAGTAGTGTACAAACACACACGTTGCAGGCCTCGTACCTCTACAGAGCGGGTGACCTTACGAGACGGCACTACTGGCACAGTAGTAGTGTACAAACACACACGTTGCAGGCCTCGTACCTCTACAGAGCGGGTGACCTTACGAGACGGCACTACTGGCACAGTAGAGTTGTGTACAAACACACACGTTGCAGGCCTCGTACCTCTACAGAGCGGGTGACCTTACGAGACGGCACTACTGGCACAGTAGTAGAGTACAAACACACACGTTGCAGGCCTCGTACCTCTACAGAGCGGGTGACCTTACGAGACGGCACTACTGGCACAGTAGTAGTGTACAAACACACACGTTGCAGGCCTCGTACCTCTACAGAGCGGGTGACCTTACGAGACGGCACTACTGGCACAGTAGTAGTGTACAAACACACACGTTGCAGGCCTCGTACCTCTACAGAGCGGGTGACCTTACGAGACGGCACTACTGGCACAGTAGTAGTGTACAAACACACACGTTGCAGGCCTCGTACCTCTACAGAGCGGGTGACCTTACGAGACGGCACTACTGGCACAGTAGTAGTGTACAAACACACACGTTGCAGGCCTCGTACCTCTACAGAGCGGGTGACCTTACGAGACGGCACTACTGGCACAGTAGTAGTGTACAAACACACACGTTGCAGGCCTCGTACCTCTACAGAGCGGGTGACCTTACGAGACGGCACTACTGGCACAGTAGAGTACAAACACACACGCTGCAGGCCTCGTACCTCTACAGAGCGGGTGACCTTACGAGACGGCACTACTGGCACAGTAGAGTACAAACACACACGTTGCAGGCCTCGTACCTCTACAGAGCGGGTGACCTTATGAGACGGCACTACTGGCACAGTAGTAGTGTACAAACACACACGTTGCAGGCCTCGTACCTCTACAGAGCGGGTGACCTTACGAGACGGCACTACTGGCACAGTAGAGTGTACAAACACACACGTTGCAGGCCTCGTACCTCTACAGAGCGGGTGACCTTATGAGACGGCACTACTGGCACAGTAGTAGTGTACAAACACACACGTTGCAGGCCTCGTACCTCTACAGAGCGGGTGACCTTATGAGACGGCACTACTGGCACAGTAGTAGTGTACAAACACACACGTTGCAGGCCTCGTACCTCTACAGAGCGGGTGACCTTATGAGACGGCACTACTGGCACAGTAGTAGTGTACAAACACACACGTTGCAGGCCTCGTACCTCTACAGAGCGGGTGACCTTATGAGACGGCACTACTGGCACAGTAGTAGTGTACAAACACACACGTTGCAGGCCTCGTACCTCTACAGAGCGGGTGACCTTATGAGACGGCACTACTGGCACAGTAGTAGTGTACAAACACACACGTTGCAGGCCTCGTACCTCTACAGAGCGGGTGACCTTATGAGACGGCACTACTGGCACAGTAGTAGTGTACAAACACACACGTTGCAGGCCTCGTACCTCTACAGAGCGGGTGACCTTATGAGACGGCACTACTGGCACAGTAGTAGTGTACAAACACACACGTTGCAGGCCTCGTACCTCTACAGAGCGGGTGACCTTACGAGACGGCACTACTGGCACAGTAGAGTACAAACACACACGCTGCAGGCCTCGTACCTCTACAGAGCGGGTGACCTTACGAGACGGCACTACTGGCACAGTAGAGTACAAACACACACGCTGCAGGCCTCGTACCTCTACAGAGCGGGTGACCTTACGAGACGGCACTACTGGCACAGTAGTAGTGTACAAACACACACGTTGCAGGCCTCGTACCTCTACAGAGCGGGTGACCTTACGAGACGGCACTACTGGCACAGTAGAGTACAAACACACACGCTGCAGGCCTCGTACCTCTACAGAGCGGGTGACCTTACGAGACGGCACTACTGGCACAGTAGTAGTGTACAAACACACACGTTGCAGGCCTCGTACCTCTACAGAGCGGGTGACCTTACGAGACGGCACTACTGGCACAGTAGAGTACAAACACACACGCTGCAGGCCTCGTACCTCTACAGAGCGGGTGACCTTACGAGACGGCACTACTGGCACAGTAGTAGTGTACAAACACACACGTTGCAGGCCTCGTACCTCTACAGAGCGGGTGACCTTACGAGACGGCACTACTGGCACAGTAGTAGTGTACAAACACACACGTTGCAGGCCTCGTACCTCTACAGAGCGGGTGACCTTACGAGACGGCACTACTGGCACAGTAGTAGTGTACAAACACACACGTTGCAGGCCTCGTACCTCTACAGAGCGGGTGACCTTACGAGACGGCACTACTGGCACAGTAGAGTACAAACACACACGTTGCAGGCCTCGTACCTCTACAGAG
The DNA here is from genome assembly GCA_033239005.1 of Lamellibrachia satsuma. Classification (NCBI taxonomy): domain Eukaryota; kingdom Metazoa; phylum Annelida; class Polychaeta; order Sabellida; family Siboglinidae; genus Lamellibrachia; species Lamellibrachia satsuma. The sequence goes on along the minus strand of BSQZ01000001.1, from coordinate 34,599,453 downwards.
CGGGTGACCTTACGAGACGGCACTACTGGCACAGTAGAGTACAAACACACACGTTACAGGCCTCGTACCTCTACAGAGCGGGTGACCTTACGAGACGGCACTACTGGCACAGTAGAGTACAAACACACACGCTGCAGGCCTCGTACCTCTACAGAGCGGGTGACCTTACGAGACGGCACTACTGGCACAGTAGAGTACAAACACACACGCTGCAGGCCTCGTACCTCTACAGAGCGGGTGACCTTACGAGACGGCACTACTGGCACAGTAGAGTACAAACACACACGTTGCAGGCCTCGTACCTCTACAGAGCGGGTGACCTTACGAGACGGCACTACTGGCACAGTAGTAGTGTACAAACACACACGTTACAGGCCTCGTACCTCTACAGAGCGGGTGACCTTACGAGACGGCACTACTGGCACAGTAGTAGTGTACAAACACACACGTTACAGGCCTCGTACCTCTACAGAGCGGGTGACCTTACGAGACGGCACTACTGGCACAGTAGTAGTGTACAAACACACACGTTGCAGGCCTCGTACCTCTACAGAGCGGGTGACCTTACGAGACGGCACTACTGGCACAGTAGTAGTGTACAAACACACACGTTACAGGCCTCGTACCTCTACAGAGCGGGTGACCTTACGAGACGGCACTACTGGCACAGTAGTAGTGTACAACACACACGTTACAGGCCTCGTACCTCTACAGAGCGGGTGACCTTACGAGACGGCACTACTGGCACAGTAGTAGTGTACAAACACACACGTTACAGGCCTCGTACCTCTACAGAGCGGGTGACCTTACGAGACGGCACTACTGGCACAGTAGTAGTGTACAAACACACACGTTACAGGCCTCGTACCTCTACAGAGCGGGTGACCTTACGAGACGGCACTACTGGCACAGTAGTAGTGTACAAACACACACGTTACAGGCCTCGTACCTCTACAGAGCGGGTGACCTTACGAGACGGCACTACTGGCACAGTAGTAGTGTACAAACACACACGTTACAGGCCTCGTACCTCTACAGAGCGGGTGACCTTACGAGACGGCACTACTGGCACAGTAGTAGTGTACAAACACACACGTTACAGGCCTCGTACCTCTACAGAGCGGGTGACCTTACGAGACGGCACTACTGGCACAGTAGTAGTGTACAAACACACACGTTACAGGCCTCGTACCTCTACAGAGCGGGTGACCTTACGAGACGGCACTACTGGCACAGTAGTAGTGTACAAACACACACGTTGCAGGCCTCGTACCTCTACAGAGCGGGTGACCTTACGAGACGGCACTACTGGCACAGTAGAGTACAAACACACACGCTGCAGGCCTCGTACCTCTACAGAGCGGGTGACCTTACGAGACGGCACTACTGGCACAGTAGAGTACAAACACACACGCTGCAGGCCTCGTACCTCTACAGAGCGGGTGACCTTACGAGACGGCACTACTGGCACAGTAGAGTACAAACACACACGCTGCAGGCCTCGTACCTCTACAGAGCGGGTGACCTTACGAGACGGCACTACTGGCACAGTAGAGTACAAACACACACGCTGCAGGCCTCGTACCTCTACAGAGCGGGTGACCTTACGAGACGGCACTACTGGCACAGTAGAGTACAAACACACACGCTGCAGGCCTCGTACCTCTACAGAGCGGGTGACCTTACGAGACGGCACTACTGGCACAGTAGAGTACAAACACACACGCTGCAGGCCTCGTACCTCTACAGAGCGGGTGACCTTACGAGACGGCACTACTGGCACAGTAGTAGTGTACAAACACACACGTTACAGGCCTCGTACCTCTACAGAGCGGGTGACCTTACGAGACGGCACTACTGGCACAGTAGTAGTGTACAAACACACACGTTACAGGCCTCGTACCTCTACAGAGCGGGTGACCTTACGAGACGGCACTACTGGCACAGTAGTAGTGTACAAACACACACGTTGCAGGCCTCGTACCTCTACAGAGCGGGTGACCTTACGAGACGGCACTACTGGCACAGTAGAGTACAAACACACACGCTGCAGGCCTCGTACCTCTACAGAGCGGGTGACCTTACGAGACGGCACTACTGGCACAGTAGAGTACAAACACACACGCTGCAGGCCTCGTACCTCTACAGAGCGGGTGACCTTACGAGACGGCACTACTGGCACAGTAGAGTACAAACACACACGCTGCAGGCCTCGTACCTCTACAGAGCGGGTGACCTTACGAGACGGCACTACTGGCACAGTAGAGTACAAACACACACGCTGCAGGCCTCGTACCTCTACAGAGCGGGTGACCTTACGAGACGGCACTACTGGCACAGTAGAGTACAAACACACACGCTGCAGGCCTCGTACCTCTACAGAGCGGGTGACCTTACGAGACGGCACTACTGGCACAGTAGTAGTGTACAAACACACACGTTACAGGCCTCGTACCTCTACAGAGCGGGTGACCTTACGAGACGGCACTACTGGCACAGTAGTAGTGTACAAACACACACGTTACAGGCCTCGTACCTCTACAGAGCGGGTGACCTTACGAGACGGCACTACTGGCACAGTAGTAGTGTACAAACACACACGTTGCAGGCCTCGTACCTCTACAGAGCGGGTGACCTTACGAGACGGCACTACTGGCACAGTAGTAGTGTACAAACACACACGTTACAGGCCTCGTACCTCTACAGAGCGGGTGACCTTACGAGACGGCACTACTGGCACAGTAGTAGTGTACAAACACACACGTTACAGGCCTCGTACCTCTACAGAGCGGGTGACCTTACGAGACGGCACTACTGGCACAGTAGTAGTGTACAAACACACACGTTACAGGCCTCGTACCTCTACAGAGCGGGTGACCTTACGAGACGGCACTACTGGCACAGTAGTAGTGTACAAACACACACGTTACAGGCCTCGTACCTCTACAGAGCGGGTGACCTTACGAGACGGCACTACTGGCACAGTAGTAGTGTACAAACACACACGTTACAGGCCTCGTACCTCTACAGAGCGGGTGACCTTACGAGACGGCACTACTGGCACAGTAGTAGTGTACAAACACACACGTTACAGGCCTCGTACCTCTACAGAGCGGGTGACCTTACGAGACGGCACTACTGGCACAGTAGTAGTGTACAAACACACACGTTACAGGCCTCGTACCTCTACAGAGCGGGTGACCTTACGAGACGGCACTACTGGCACAGTAGTAGTGTACAAACACACACGTTACAGGCCTCGTACCTCTACACAGCGGGTGACCTTACGAGACGGCACTACTGGCACAGTAGTAGTGTACAAACACACACGTTACAGGCCTCGTACCTCTACAGAGCGGGTGACCTTACGAGACGGCACTACTGGCACAGTAGTAGTGTACAAACACACACGTTACAGGCCTCGTACCTCTACAGAGCGGGTGACCTTACGAGACGGCACTACTGGCACAGTAGTAGTGTACAAACACACACGTTGCAGGCCTCGTACCTCTACAGAGCGGGTGACCTTACGAGACGGCACTACTGGCACAGTAGTAGTGTACAAACACACACGTTGCAGGCCTCGTACCTCTACAGAGCGGGTGACCTTACGAGACGGCACTACTGGCACAGTAGTAGTGTACAAACACACACGTTGCAGGCCTCGTACCTCTACAGAGCGGGTGACCTTACGAGACGGCACTACTGGCACAGTAGAGTACAAACACACACGCTGCAGGCCTCGTACCTCTACAGAGCGGGTGACCTTACGAGACGGCACTACTGGCACAGTAGTAGTGTACAAACACACACGTTGCAGGCCTCGTACCTCTACAGAGCGGGTGACCTTACGAGACGGCACTACTGGCACAGTAGTAGTGTACAAACACACACGTTGCAGGCCTCGTACCTCTACAGAGCGGGTGACCTTACGAGACGGCACTACTGGCACAGTAGTAGTGTACAAACACACACGTTGCAGGCCTCGTACCTCTACAGAGCGGGTGACCTTACGAGACGGCACTACTGGCACAGTAGTAGTGTACAAACACACACGTTGCAGGCCTCGTACCTCTACAGAGCGGGTGACCTTACGAGACGGCACTACTGGCACAGTAGTAGTGTACAAACACACACGTTGCAGGCCTTGTACCTCTACAGAGCGGGTGACCTTACGAGACGGCACTACTGGCACAGTAGTAGTGTACAAACACACACGTTGCAGGCCTCGTACCTCTACAGAGCGGGTGACCTTATGAGACGGCACTACTGGCACAGTAGTAGTGTACAAACACACACGTTGCAGGCCTCGTACCTCTACAGAGCGGGTGACCTTACGAGACGGCACTACTGGCACAGTAGAGTACAAACACACACGTTGCAGGCCTCGTACCTCTACAGAGCGGGTGACCTTACGAGACGGCACTACTGGCACAGTAGAGTACAAACACACACGTTGCAGGCCTCGTACCTCTACAGAGCGGGTGACCTTACGAGACGGCACTACTGGCACAGTAGTAGTGTACAAACACACACGTTGCAGGCCTCGTACCTCTACAGAGCGGGTGCCCTTACGAGACGGCACTACTGGCACAGTAGTAGTGTACAAACACACACGTTGCAGGCCTCGTACCTCTACAGAGCGGGTGACCTTACGAGACGGCACTACTGGCACAGTAGTAGTGTACAAACACACACGTTGCAGGCCTCGTACCTCTACAGAGCGGGTGACCTTACGAGACGGCACTACTGGCACAGTAGTAGTGTACAAACACACACGTTGCAGGCCTCGTACCTCTACAGAGCGGGTGACCTTACGAGACGGCACTACTGGCACAGTAGTAGTGTACAAACACACACGTTGCAGGCCTCGTACCTCTACAGAGCGGGTGACCTTACGAGACGGCACTACTGGCACAGTAGTAGTGTACAAACACACACGTTGCAGGCCTCGTACCTCTACAGAGCGGGTGACCTTACGAGACGGCACTACTGGCACAGTAGTAGTGTACAAACACACACGTTGCAGGCCTCGTACCTCTACAGAGCGGGTGACCTTACGAGACGGCACTACTGGCACAGTAGTAGTGTACAAACACACACGTTGCAGGCCTCGTACCTCTACAGAGCGGGTGACCTTACGAGACGGCACTACTGGCACAGTAGTAGTGTACAAACACACACGTTGCAGGCCTCGTACCTCTACAGAGCGGGTGACCTTACGAGACGGCACTACTGGCACAGTAGTAGTGTACAAACACACACGTTGCAGGCCTCGTACCTCTACAGAGCGGGTGACCTTACGAGACGGCACTACTGGCACAGTAGTAGTGTACAAACACACACGTTGCAGGCCTCGTACCTCTACAGAGCGGGTGACCTTACGAGACGGCACTACTGGCACAGTAGTAGTGTACAAACACACACGTTGCAGGCCTCGTACCTCTACAGAGCGGGTGACCTTACGAGACGGCACTACTGGCACAGTAGTAGTGTACAAACACACACGTTGCAGGCCTCGTACCTCTACAGAGCGGGTGACCTTACGAGACGGCACTACTGGCACAGTAGTAGTGTACAAACACACACGTTGCAGGCCTCGTACCTCTACAGAGCGGGTGACCTTACGAGACGGCACTACTGGCACAGTAGAGTACAAACACACACGTTGCAGGCCTCGTACCTCTACAGAGCGGGTGACCTTACGAGACGGGACTACTGGCACAGTAGAGTACAAACACACACGTTGCAGGCCTCGTACCTCTACAGAGCGGGTGACCTTACGAGACGGCACTACTGGCACAGTAGAGTACAAACACACACGTTGCAGGCCTTGTACCTCTACAGAGCGGGTGACCTTATGAGACGGCACTACTGGCACAGTAGAGTACAAACACACACGTTGCAGGCCTTGTACCTCTACAGAGCGGGTGACCTTATGAGACGGCACTACTGGCACAGTAGAGTACAAACACACACGTTGCAGGCCTTGTACCTCTACAGAGCGGGTGACCTTATGAGACGGCACTACTGGCACAGTAGAGTACAAACACACACGTTGCAGGCCTTGTACCTCTACAGAGCGGGTGACCTTATGAGACGGCACTACTGGCACAGTAGTAGTGTACAAACACACACGTTACAGGCCTCGTACCTCTACAGAGCGGGTGACCTTATGAGACGGCACTACTGGCACAGAAGTAGTGTACAAACACACACGTTACAGGCCTCGTACCTCTACAGAGCGGGTGACCTTATGAGACGGCACTACTGGCACAGAAGTAGTGTACAAACACACACGTTACAGGCCTCGTACCTCTACAGATCGGGTGACCTTATGAGACGGCACTACTGGCACAGAAGTAGTGTACAAACACACACGTTACAGGCCTCGTACCTCTACAGATCGGGTGACCTTATGAGACGGCACTACTGGCACAGAAGTAGTGTACAAACACACACGTTACAGGCCTCGTACCTCTACAGAGCGGGTGACCTTATGAGACGGCACTACTGGCACAGAAGTAGTGTACAAACACACACGTTACAGGCCTCGTACCTCTACAGAGCGGGTGACCTTATGAGACGGCACTACTGGCACAGTAGTAGTGTACAAACACACACGTTACAGGCCTCGTACCTCTACAGAGCGGGTGACCTTATGAGACGGCACTACTGGCACAGTAGTAGTGTACAAACACACACGTTACAGGCCTCGTACCTCTACAGAGCGGGTGACCTTATGAGACGGCACTACTGGCACAGTAGTAGTGTACAAACACACACGTTACAGGCCTCGTACCTCTACAGAGCGGGTGACCTTATGAGACGGCACTACTGGCACAGTAGTAGTGTACAAACACACACGTTACAGGCCTCGTACCTCTACAGAGCGGGTGACCTTATGAGACGGCACTACTGGCACAGTAGTAGTGTACAAACACACACGTTACAGGCCTCGTACCTCTACAGAGCGGGTGACCTTATGAGACGGCACTTCTGGCACAGTAGTAGTGTACAAACACACACGTTACAGGCCTCGTACCTCTACAGAGCGGGTGACCTTATGAGACGGCACTACTGGCACAGTAGTAGTGTACAAACACACACGTTACAGGCCTCGTACCTCTACAGAGCGGGTGACCTTATAAGACGGGACTACTGGCACAGTAGAGTACAAACACACACGTTACAGGCCTTGTACCTCTACAGAGCGGGTGACCTTATAAGACGGGACTACTGGCACAGTAGAGTACAAACACACACGTTACAGGCCTTGTACCTCTACAGAGCGGGTGACCTTATAAGACGGGACTACTGGCACAGTAGAGTACAAACACACACGTTACAGGCCTTGTACCTCTACAGAGCGGGTGACCTTATCAGACGGGACTACTGGCACAGTAGAGTACAAACACACACGTTACAGGCCTTGTACCTCTACAGAGCGGGTGACCTTATAAGACGGGACTACTGGCACAGTAGAGTACAAACACACACGTTACAGGCCTTGTACCTCTACAGAGCGGGTGACCTTATAAGAGGGGACTACTGGCACAGTAGAGTACAAACACACACGTTACAGGCCTTGTACCTCTACAGAGCGGGTGACCTTATAAGACGGGACTACTGGCACAGTAGAGTACAAACGCACACGTTACAGGCCTTGTACCTCTACAGAGCGGGTGACCTTATAAGACGGGACTACTGGCACAGTAGAGTACAAACACACACGTTACAGGCCTTGTACCTCTACAGAGCGGGTGACCTTATAAGACGGGACTACTGGCACAGTAGAGTACAAACACACACGTTACAGGCCTTGTACCTCTACAGAGCGGGTGACCTTATAAGACGGGACTACTGGCACAGTAGAGTACAAACACACACGTTACAGGCCTTGTACCTCTACAGAGCGGGTGACCTTATAAGACGGGACTACTGGCACAGTAGAGTACAAACACACACGTTACAGGCCTTGTACCTCTACAGAGCGGGTGACCTTATAAGACGGGACTACTGGCACAGTAGAGTACAAACACACACGTTACAGGCCTTGTACCTCTACAGAGCGGGTGACCTTATAAGACGGGACTACTGGCACAGTAAAGGATAAACAAATGCAAAACTAAATTGCCATAGAAACAATTAGTTGAAATTTAAAAAGTATTTGAATTGTGTACAATTTCAAAGACATAGTAGCTTTGACATGATTTAGATGTCCACGTCATTCTACACACTTCAAAGGAGTTACGACACATTCCCAGAAGACACAATTAGCTAACTTCCTAGTATGTGAAAGTGAAGAATTTCATCCATAGATTTTTTTTATTACAAATTAGCTGAAAGTTAAACCAGTCAGAATGATGACATGTTAATGGGTATGTTCATTTCTATTGATCTCAAGTCTCACGTAGTTTACTCCAAACAGCCCAAACTTGGGCTAACGCAGGAGTTTGTGGTGGACTGTGCGCATGCGCTGTGGGTGGTACGTTAGATTAAAAGACTAGTATCATTAATGTTGCTGAAATGGTTTTTATCTAATAGTTTTATTTATTTTATGTATAGGATGTTTAACGAAAATTTTTAATATGTTGGTTGTGTGTATGGATGCTGTCGCTGCCTTGCCACATGCACACATAGACAGTCTCCATACCCACACCATGGATAAGTTTACGCTGAGCACTGTGTTTTAAAGGCAGTTTAGGTGAGGAGGTGTGGTGAAAGGGAGTTCCATAATAGCTTCTTGGAATGATTTTGGGTTTTTTATGTTGGTAATTTTTGATGGAATCATATTCCATATGCGAATGGCTCTAGGATAAAATGAAAAGACCATTGCATTTATACGACACTTGGGGGCTATGTATTGTCCACGGGTTCGAGAGCGAGTTAGTAGGCATGGAAGGGGGGTGATCTCAATAATGTTGTTTAGAATTTTGTAGAAGGTAGTGGCTTGTTTGATAACGCGCCTTCGTTCGAGGGTTGGCCATCCAAGGGCAGTAATTAGATCTGCTGGATTTGTGTTCCATCTGTAATCATTTTTAACAAATCTGGCAGCAGAGTGTTGCACTCTTTCAAGGCTTTTAACTTGTGAAAAGGTGTGGGGATTCCATATGGGTGAAGAGTACTCAAGTTTTGGCAGGATTAGCATGTTGTAGGCTGTTTGCTTAACTTCGGGTTTACATGGGCCAAGAGTTCGTTTAATCATGCCTAAACATTTCGTAGATTTTGAAGTTATGTCAGTGACGTGATTTGTCCAGTTTAATTTGGAATCCAATTTTACTCTGAGGTATGAGTGGCTGGATACGGTGGATAATGGCTGGCCAGAAAGCGAGTACTTGTGTGTGCTGGGTTTAGTTTTGTTTGTTATTGGAAGGTGGACGCATTTAGATACATTAAATTCCATTTGCCATTTGTCTGACCATGTTTGGAGTTGGCTTAGGTCAGTTTGGAGAATTTCGTGGTCGGTTTTGGAAGAAATTTTACGATATATATATAATACTATCATCTGCAAAAAGGCGTATAGGAGATTTGATGTTCCCATTTATGTCATTTATGTAGAGTAAGAAGAGGACAGGTCCTAGAACTGAACCCTGTGGGACACCAGATGTGACATCTGTGATGTCCGACAGGGCACCGTTAACTGAGACTCTCTGTTTGCGGTTGGATAGAAAAGATTTGATCCAATTTTGAGTGTTTCCAGTGATTCCGTAGGAGGTCAATTTTGAAAGAAGACGTAGGTGAGGCACTTTGTCGAAGGCTTTAGCAAAGTCAAGCAGGATTGCGTCAATTTGGGTCTTGTTGTCCATAGCAGTCATTAGGAAGTTTACCTGTGTTGTATGATTGTTCGAAGATTTGGGTGATCATGGGAGCTATCTGCTTTGCAGTTTCTTTAAGGACTCTGGCTGGGAGTTCATCTGGGCCTGTAGCTTTGTTCTGGTTTAGATTTTCCAGCTGCTTTATTACGCCATCTATGCCAATTTCGAGAAGGGGGATGTTGGGGTAAGTAGAGGGGGCTATTTGGGGGATGGGGTGCTTTTCTTGGATAAATACAGAGCTAAATTGGTTGTTTAGGGCATTTGCTTTATCTCGATCATTAATTATTGGTTGGTCGTTTACTCAAAGTGTGGGGATGCCAATGTTTTCTCGTTTATTTGCCTTAATGAATGACCAGAATCGTTTTGGATTAGTTTTCAGGCTGTCTCCAATGTGGTTGTTAACATAGTCTTTGTAGGATTTTGCTAATGCTTTAGTAGCTTGCTCTCGGAGTTCCTTAAATTTTTCCCAGTCACTGTTTAGTCCAGTTTGCTTTGCCTTTTTGTGGCTTTTGTTTCGTCTTCTCTGCATTCTAATTAGTTCACGTGTTATCCAGGGGAGGTGGGTTTTAGCTTTTGTGTATCGTCTAGGTATGTTATTGTTAATCAAGGTAGTCAGACGTTCGCGGAAAAAGGTCCAGTTTATGTTTATATCCTGTGAGTTGGGGTCGATGTCGAAGTACTCAAGATTTAGTTTGTCTATGTCGTCTTTGAGTTGGTTCCAGTCTGCTGATTTGTAACTATATACTTGGTGGGGGGGTTTCTATTTGCGAACTGGGTTTAAGTTGACATTGAAGGTCACGGATTCGTGATCGCTCATACCAGGTGTGGTGTGGGTGTTGATGATAATGGAGGGATTTGAGGTGAGTATGAGGTCAAGAATGTTGCCAGAAGCAATGCGTGTGGGGTCGTTTACCATGTTCTGCAGCCCAAAGTCGTTAGTTATTTCTAGCAGTTTGTTATGCTTACTGGCAGTGCTGTTGTTAGTGGTCTGGTGATTTGTCCAGTTGATATCAGGGAGGTTAAAATCTCCAGCTATGACTACGTTAGGGGGAGTTTTTTTATGATCTATATAGTTTAGTTAGGGAGTCGTGGAGAGCTTCAAGGGATTGGATGTGGTCATTTGGGGGTCGATAATAAGATGCAAGGTATATGCATTTGTTTCGTGCAAAGTGAATTTTTGTCCAAATTATGTCACAATTTGAGTTTAAATTTTGGAGGGGTTCAGCTACAGTGTTGTCACTGAAGGCTATAAGGACTCCGCCGCCATGGACATTCCTGTCCTTTCTGATGGCCTCATAGTTGGGTGGTAGGAAAGAGTATGTAGCATAGTTTGCATCTAATTTAGTTTCAACTAGAAATATGATGTCTGGATTATTATATTGAATAGTTGCCTTTAGTTGGGTTGCTTTTTCTATGCTCTTAACGCTGTTGGTGTTAATAAAAATTCCTTTAAGTGTGTTTCCTTGCGTTTTCTTGTGGCGTTCGGGGGTTGAAGTGTTTTGGGGGTTTGGGGCGAAAATTAAGCCTGCATTTTTTTACGTGTGGAATGTTGGGATACTAAGCGTGGAGCTGTCAGACTGGGTGTTGGTAGAAATGGATTACTAATTTCTAGATGGAGAAGTGGTAATATTTGGAATTGGGCGCCCATATGGGCCAGGGTTTGGGTGGATGTCGCCTGAGAGTGCTATCAGTCTGCTGAGGTACAGATGTGTAACAATGTCTGATTTGAATTTGATTTTGGGTGGGAATTTAATTCGGGGATTCAAAGTTAGGGCATAATATTTTGGCTTAATTTTGGAATTTGATCGAGATACGCGTTGATATGTTCCAATGACCGTTGCTATTAGGAGAGTGACGGTGATTATCTGCGTTAGCCCAAGATTAATCTGCGTGGAATGCGGGATTAGGTGAGGCGAATATTTCCTAAAGGGACATCTGAATTGGAATATATTTTGTAGCATGGTTTTCTGAAAGTTAGATCCAAATACAAACAGTGGCGACTTGAAGAAAAGTAAGCTTACTAATGAAATGCTTAACGATAGAATGAAAAGAACTCACCCGGACGGGCCGGCAGTGGTAGTCCGTCATCTTTGAAATTTTGGTTCATGATCAAGTTGACAAGTTGAAAGTACTGAAAATAATAAGAAATGCAAACTGCTATTGTTCAAACAGCCCGGCTGCTGCACACAATCTGTACTCACTGTGTTTATTGCATGGCCGGGCCACATGTCAAACTGCTATAAAAGAATATGCCTGGACAACATTCTTACCTTTTGTCTAATGGAACGAACAGGATACAAATCAAATCATCCAGAGGTCGTCTTTGTTATGTATTTCCTACTATAAGCAGCTTCTACAACCACACTGGTACTAGATTATCCATATGTGGAAACCAACTGGTGACCCTCACATAACCGTCATTAGCAGACCCTTAATGAGACCACTGAGGTACTGAGAGTGTGGTCTCATTGCATGTGTGTCAGAAGTGTTATGTCATAGGAGACTGACCTAAATCTAAATCTCATGTGAGGCATACATTTATAGAGCACACACACTGACAGTATTTTAAAATCAAAATGTACTGAACGAAGATTACACTTAAGCTGAATACCCGATTAATACGTTTTTATTTTATGTGTTCTTGATTACTGTAAATTATGCTTGGATCAGATATTTTACATCGTATCATAGCTCTAGTAGTTCATAAGCACCTGTACATCAGAAATAATTAATGCAATTTTACCAACATATCTTTTACTCCAAGAGTCGATAGCGAAAACTTATGTTGGAAATCGTAATCTGATAATATATAAAAAAAAGTTGAGTAAAATGATAGTTAGTAATATTACATTATTAAATATTATTTGGTAGCAGACTTGGTAACAAATGCAAATGCATTTGAATGCGCATTTTGGATAGTATGCAGTAGCCATGCACATTCAAATGCAGTCGTTACATTTTCAGTGCTTTTGGTTGCATACCACAAACATTTACATTAAAATTGTTCTATTCGTGGAATAGCTAAATAGCTCATTTAACCCAGATTCAACAGAGAGCATGAATTTGAATGCAACCCCCAAACATTTTATATTTCAAATGCCCAAATTCATTAATAAATTCATCATTAATAAAATTAACATTCACATTGTATGAATTGTAAATACAGTTGCAAAACATGCTCTTTGTCAGACTTTAAAATATTGACCTGTGGTTAGCAGAATCCTCAGCATATTTTAGAATCATTGTCTGGCCTGTAAATCCACCTTTTAAGTAAGACCATGGTGTATATAGTTGTATTACATTGAATGATGCTTATATTAGAACATGTAGCTTTGCTAATATAATTATGATGCATATATAATGCATAAACATTTGTATTTGAATGTGAATCTGATCCTGGAAAATGGCCTTTGCACTGACATACATTTGATAACAAGCCTGTTTTATGTTGAATTATATTCACTGGCAGTTTTAAAGCCGTGTAGGGCCTTCTTGTCACGCAGTTGACAAGTCAGACATTATTTATCAATAAATCAAAATTAATGAAGTTTGAGTCAAAAAATTAACACAGAACATGCTAGCAATAGTGTAGCCCCTCTATGATGAAATACTTTCACCCAACCTGTACACGTCGAACTAATACACATCTGCTGTTGACATAGCATTATGTGCCATATTTCATCTTATTACTTTGCCAGGATTGTTTCCTTTACCAATATGCATAACATTACAAATTTGTGGGTGAAAAGAAAATATTGATGTGCACAAATTGCAAAAAAAATCGTTTAAAAAATATGTATTTAACATTTATTTCTTCAGAAAGAATTGTTTTTTAAAGGTGCTTAATCAATTTGTTTTTTGCTAGTTTCATTTCAAATAATTTTTTTGCCAAAAAACAAAACTACCTAGTATCCACTGCAACATGCTAGCTTGTTTGTGAAATGTTTATGTAGTTTTTGTGAAATCATCAGACAAACTATTAAATTGCTTGAATAATTGTTGAAGCATTAAGTGAAGTGATTACAACTTTGGATATCCACTGTTTTGATCCTTACTAGATCTAACTACTCAAGTCAAATCTTTCGATGATTTAAAAAAAATTGCAATTTTTATTAAACTGCTCAATTACTTAAACTAGTCACACACTACACATCTGGACATAAATGACGAGATTCATAGTGGATTGAACCATTTGAGGAATCAGCATTAACTCAAGAAACACTTCTTCATCTAGAATATTTATTTCAAATGTTTTTCTTAATTAAAAGAAGCATTAGCATCAAGAATATTTATCTAAAATCTTTATTCAGAAAGAAATATCTTCTTCATTCAAAAAAATTTCCTTAGACAATCACATATCTGGAACTCATCAAGAAAATATATCTACACTTTTTCTTAATTCAAGAAACTTTTCTTGTTTCAAGAAATATTTTCTTGCATAACAAAATTATTTTTGGCAGTGTACACATGAAGTCCACAGCATTGACCGTCAAGAGATCGCCAAAGCATTCACTCATGAGAGGAGAAATCCACAGCATTTATTCAGAAGAGATGGAACCCACAGCATTTACTGAAAACATATGGAGACCACAGCATTTACACATGATAGATGCTTTTGTTGCTCTTCCCCTTTTCCCTGTGGCCCATACACAGCATTTACTTATGAGAGATAGAGTCCACAATATATTCTCAAGAGAGATGAAGTACATGACATTTAGTTATGAGAGATGGAGTCCACAATATATTCTCAAGAGAGATGAAGTACATGACATTTAGTTATGAGAGATGGAGTCCACAATATATTCTCAAGAGAGATGAAGTACATGACATTTAGTTATGAGAGATGGAGTCCACAATATATTCTCAAGAGAGATGAAGTACATGACATTTCGTTATGAGAGATGGAGTCCACAATATATTCTCAAGAGAGATGAAGTACATGATATTTACACATGAGAGATGGAGTCCACAATATATTCTCAAGAGAGATGAAGTATATGACATTTACTTATTAGAGATGGAGTTCACAATATATTCTCAAGAGAGATGAAGTACATGACATTTAGTTATGAGAGATGGAGTCCACAATATATTCTCAAGAGAGATGAAGTACATGACATTTAGTTATGAGAGATGGAGTCCACAATATATTCTCAAGAGAGATGAAGTACATGTCATTTACACATGAGAGATGGAGTCCACAATATATTATCAAGACAGATGAAGTACATGACATTTACACATGAGAGATGGAGTCCACAATATATTCTCAAGAGAGATGAAGTATATGACATTTACACATGAGAGATTGAGTCCATAGCATTTATTCTTCGTAGATAGATTACCCAGAAATTATTTATGAGAGATGGAGTACGAGGCATTTACTTATGAGAGATGGAGTCCAAAGCATTTACCCATGAGAGGTACAGTACACAGTAATTACCCATAAGTGTTGCAGTACATAACACCTTCACATGAGTGTTGGAGTCCACAGCATTTCCTCATGAGAAATGGGGTCAACAGCATATACTCAAAGCATTTACATATCAGGGATGGAATTGTTGCTGTCGTCTTTTTCCTTGTAGTCCAGGGTGAGGCTAGCACATATACCAGTGGTTGATTTTTGTTTCCCATTCTTGTTCATCACTAGTCCACACCATATATTCATTAGAGGTGGTGTCCACAGCATTTACCCACGAGAGATGGAATTCACAACATTTAGTCATGAGAGATGAAGTATACAGCATATATTAATGAGAGATATAATTACACAGCATTGACTCATGACAGATGGAGTCGACAGCTTTTACTTATGAGAGATGGATTCCACACTTACTCACAACATATGGAGTCCACAAAATTTACTCCCAAGAGATGGAGTCCGCAGCATTTACTCTAGAAAGATGGAGTCCACAACATATACTCATGACAGTTGGAGTAAGCTGCATTTACCAATAAGATATGGAGTTCACGACATGTACTCATTTACTCACAAGAGATGGAATGCCCAGTATTTACTCACAACAAATGGAGTCTACAGCATTTACACACATGAGAGATGCAATTGTTGCTCTCACTCAGCATTCACTCATGATAAATGGAATACACGGCATTTACTCATAACAGATGGAGGATATTTACTGATGAGAGATGGAGTTCACAGTATGTACTCTTGAGAGATGATGTGCCACAGAATTGGCAGGTCCACTAACTGTACTTTTTAATATGTCCTTAAACTGTGGAACTTTTTTAACTTACTTACAAGAAGTGATGCAAACGAAATGTCTGTAACCACAGACCTATCTCTCCTTTACCACTATTTAGTAGAGTTTTTGAGAAACTGGTGCATGACTCATTGTATAACCATGTGTGTAACACAATTTCGGGCAGCCAACATGGATTTGTGAAGTGTAGAAGCACAGTAACTAATGTAGCTGGTTACTTGGACTCCATTTCTGAAGCTATTGACAACAAGAAACAAGTTGATTCTGTTTACTTGGACTCAGTGTGCCACTCACTCACTATTAATTCACAAGCTTAAACCATATGGGCATTCTGGGAAATGCATAGAGTGGTTGCAGTCCTACCTTCTCAACCGAAAACAACGCGTGGTACTCGAAGAAGCAATCATTCGACTTGAAGCCGGTGTTGTCCAGTGTACCACAAGGTTCACAAATTGACCCACTTCTGTATATATTGTATATGTATATATATGTATATATATATATATATATATATATATATATATATATATATATATATATATATATATATATATATATATATATATATATATATATATATATATATATATATGATCTCACTAATCACGTTGATTCGTGTAAAATATCACTTCGTCGGTGACCAACTGTCAGTTGGTGCAGAAGCATCTGGACAGGGTGTGCCTCTGGTGTGAGACCTGGCACCTCAAACTTAATGCAGACAAATGCTGCATAATAACATTCACTAACAAAAAGAAATACTTATCTTTTGACTATGCCATCTTAAGCAAGTCTCTATCCAGGGTCACTGCTGTCAAAGATCTCGTTGTCACATTGAATAGTAATTTGGATTTTAAAGATCATATTAGTCATAATGCCTCTAAAGCTTTTAAGATGTGTGGTTTTATTAAGCGTGTTTGCCAAACATTTACCGATGTATAAGATGTTTGATCTTTGTATATATCTGAGGTCAGAAGCTAGTTGGATTATTGCAGTGTTATTTGGAATCCATGGCAACGTACTTTTATTGACAAAATGGAACGAGTTAAAACAAAATTTATTAAGTAGGTATGTTACAAATCCAAAATACAGTACTCCAATGAAAATTATCCTGCACTTTGCCATCATTTTAGACTACCGTCCTTTCAACATCGTAGGCAAGTTGCAGATCTGATCTTTCAACATAAGTGTGTGCACTCTCATCTAGATTCGTCCTATCTGGTAGGAAATATCCAATATCAATATCCTTCAAGACTCTAAAAACCACACTCCTTTTAGAATTTCCAATACCAGAATCAACAATAGAAAATATTCAGTTTTAAATAGATGTATGACTACTTTTAACGCACCGTATTTAACTGAACCCATTTGTGATATATTTATTGGAGCGAATACCTTCAGATCTGTAGTTCAAAAACATTTCTATATATAATGCTGTCTTAGCTTGCTATGTTAGTAATGTCGGTATTGTGTGGTTTTATACCCTTATTATAACAATTGTTCTTACTGTTTTTATTATTTATTTGTATTAATTGTTCTTATATTTTGTTATCAGTCCTGTTACTGGGTCTTTGGACCTGTTGGAACTGAATAAAACACAATACAATAAAATACAATGTTGGGCAAGTTGGAGAATGTACATTGTTCTATAACGAGAGATGGACTGGTCGCTAGAGCTGTCAAGCAAATCCAGCATGAGGTGACATACCAGACACAATCCAAACATCGATCATCAATGTGTCTGCACATCTGTCATACCAAGTTAAAGCGCATGCAGAGCGACTTTGGTTCAAAATGAAACCACTGTCCAGAAGATCGATACCTGACGTGTCAGCTTGATCCAATATCAGCTACTCGTAAAGGAAAAAAAGGCCAGCTTCAGCAACACCAACAGCTGTAGTTAACCCAGTGGTCACAAGGAGTCACCGCAGAAAGACAACACTGCCACCTGCAAACAGGGCAGATCATCCTTATTCATTGCGATCAAGAAAGTCTACTGATCACAATTATACCAGCAGGGAGTAGATGTGACACATGTGAAACAAACAGAAAACAGAACACTTCTCAATCATTTTAACTTTCTATTTTCCCCTACTTTGGTTTCATCAGACAGACAAGCGATAAAAAATACATCAAACCATCAATGCAAAATGAACTATGACTGGCACATTCAGCAATCTTGTGAGCTATACATCAATCGTCATGTCACGACATCACTTACTAGTGGCTGACTGACACCTGTGAATAAGATTGACTATGGCAGACGACACTTTGAAACATCTGAAGGATTCAAGACATCTCAAAAAATGTAAGTTTTACTACTGCATTGAAATACCTTGAATTGCTACATGCACTTTGGAAATGGTGCACGACCAAAATATACATTTTGACTAACACAATACTGCCTGTTGTTATTGACTGAAAGTGGCTCCAAAGAGATGTAACTTACTGCAAGACAGAGGCTGTTCTGTAATCAAATTCTATATAGCCAGTTGTTTTTTCATACTGAAAATTATAATTGCTAGCTTTACCGTATGCTACAATACACCTATTTAAACAGACCCAAACATCACCTTCAAGTGTGGATTACTGTAAAGCCAGACATCTCAACTTGTCGAATTGTATAAAATTACAGTAATTATATCATAATGTGAATTGCTCTGCTTTGATGTAACTTATAAGATGGAGGCTGCACTAGTGTGAGGAAGCTGAGAGGAGGGAAGGTGACAGGTCATAGGGAGACAGGACGTAAGGAGACGGGAAGGAAAGGAACGGGAGGGAAGAAAACCGGAGTGAAGGAGAGGGGAGTAGGGGAGACAGGAGGGAAGGAGAAGGGAGTGGGGGAGACGGGAGGGAAGACAACCGGAGTGAAGGAGAGGGGAGTAGCGGAGACAGGAGGGAAGGAGAAGGGAGTGGGGGAGACGGGAGGGAAAACAACCGGAGTGAATGAGAGGGGAGTAGGGGAGACAGGAGGGAAGGAGAAGGGAGTGGGGGAGACGGAAGGGAAAACAACCGAAGTGAAGGAGAGGGGAGTGGGAGAGACAAGAGCAAAGGAGTGGGAAGTGGGGGAGACAGGAGGGAAGGGGTCAGGACAGAATGTGATGGAGGGGATCGAAAGGAAGAGTTATTCTGCAGCAGTGATAGAGGGGGTGAGGAAGAGAGCGAGGGTGTTTGTGGGGGATTCGATAGTTAGGAAGACCGACAGAGTCTTAAACAAAGGAGATGATGTGGTGGTCTGCTTGCCTGGAGCCAAAATAGAGGCGATAACCGAGAAGGTAAAAAACATCGTAGGCTTGGGTAAGGGGGGATCTGTAGAGAGGGAGGGTACAACTGCCATAGTTAGGAAATATAGGCAGTTGGTCAGAACACTAAAACAGACGCGGGTTGAGCAGGTAATACTGTCAGGGATTTTACCTGTAATGGGCAGGAGGGGTCACAAATATCGAAATTGTCGGGGGATGGCAATCAACATGTTAGTCCAGAGGCTGTGTAGGGAAGAGGAAGTTGGATTTGTGGATTTATGGGGAAGTTTTGTTGGGAGGGCCGATATGTACATGAAGGATGGGCTTCATTTAAGTGGAAAGGGGGCGGCAGTATTCGCGGACAAACTTTCAGCAGCAGTAGATAGCCACTTGGGTACAATGACAAATATTTTTGGAAGTAAACATTCTTTAAACTAGAAGTGCAGGGGGGTTACCTAGAGGTGTCTCAAGCAGAACAAGAGGCCACTAGCACAGATAAACCAATATCAAATCATCCGAAAAACATCTCTGAAAAAGGAGCATAGTAAATTAGAAAAACTAATTAAACATTATGGTAGAAGATATTGACCCTCACATAGTTGGTATAACTGAATCATGGGCCAACATAGATATAACTGATGCCGAATTAGGACTGACAGGATACGTAATGTTTAGGAAAGATCGAATAGGAAGAAGGGGCGGGGGAGTTATTTTATATGTTAAAGAATCTATTCAGGCTTATGAAATAAAACTAGAAAGGGAAGCAGATTGCGATGAAGCTGTTTGGTGCAAAATTGTTTCAGGAAATTCAAAATTAACTATTGGATTAGTTTACCGAAGTGCAAACATAAACGAAGAGGACAACACAAAAATAAAAATGCTATAAAGGAAGTTAGTAAAGGGGAATGTATCATAATGGGAGATTTTAACCATGGACACATACAATGGAATTCTCTAGAGAGCACAGGGATTGAGGATCAACAATTTCTATGTTTAATCCAGGATAGCTTTCTTACTCAGCACGTACTAGAACCAACCAGGGGAGAAAATGTATTAGATATAGTTTTGTCATCACAAAAAGAATTAGTGGTACATCAATGTAAAATCAGAAAGTAAAAATAAGAAAACGTACAAGAGAAACTTCCACAAAGGTAACTACAAAGATATGAGAAAATACTTAGCAAAGCTAGATTGGAATAACATGCTGATGAATAAGACCGCAATTAAATGTTGGAATATTCTAAAATATGAAATTGAGAGTATCATCGATAAATTTGTTCCCTTCCAAAAACAAGGAAAACGGCGTAGAAAGAAACACTTGTCAAAAGAGGCAATTAGAAAAATAATGCTAAAACAAACTATGTGGAGGGTTTATAGGGGTACCAGAAAGGAAGAAGACTATGCAAAATACAAAGAGGCACTTAATGCAGCTACAACTGAAATCAGACAATATAAAAGAAGCTAAGAGCAAAAACTGGCATGTAACATAAAAAAATGACAGCAAGAGTTTTTATGCATATGTCAGGAGAAAACAAAACGTACAAGACAAGGTTGGACCTCTAGAAGACAGTGCTGGAAATATCATATCACAGGGGTTTTTAATGGCGGAAGACATAAATGGTTACTTCAGTTCAGTGTTTACCAAAGAAGATATTAGTTCATTACAAGTTGCTGATGCTAAATTTCAGGGGGCTAAATCTGACTATTTAGGTCCGTTAGTTGTAACTCCAGAATTGGTAGCTAAGAAAATAAAGGAAATGAAGGATAACAAATCACCGGGAGTGGATGGGATTCCTCCAAAATTACTAATGGAAACAGTAGATCAAATCAGTATACCACTTGCAAGAGTATTCAACTTGTCATTAAAAGAGGGAGTTGTTCCGTTTGAATGGAAAGAAGCAAACATCATACCATTATTTAAAAAGGGTTCGAGAAATAAGTCAGAGAATTACAGACCAGTGAGTTTAACGTCAGTGATTTGTAAATTATTAGAAAGGTTAATTAAAGACCATATGTTGGACTTCCTCGTTAAGCATAAATTATTAAATTCATCTCAACATGGATTCCTTAAAGCGAGGTCATGCTTAACAAATATGTTATGTTTTTTGGAAGAAATCACTAAGTGGATAGACGTGGGATCGCCTGCAGATATTATTACTTAGATTTTCAGAAAGCTTTTGACAAAGTGCCACATCAAAGATTACTACTTAAATTAAAAGCCCATGGTATCGGGGATAGCATAACTGACTGGATAGAACAATGGCTGACTGACAGAAGACAATGAGTTGTAGTAGATGGAGAAGTTTCAAATTGGAAATCGGTTTTGAGTGGGGTACCTCAAGGATCAGTATTAGGACCTATATTATTCTTAATTTATATCAATGACTTGGATGACAGTATAACAAGTAACGTGCTGAAATTTGCGGATGACAC
Source organism: Lamellibrachia satsuma (assembly GCA_033239005.1). Lineage (NCBI taxonomy): Eukaryota > Metazoa > Annelida > Polychaeta > Sabellida > Siboglinidae > Lamellibrachia > Lamellibrachia satsuma. Next base: position 34,577,739 of record BSQZ01000001.1, on the reverse strand, counting down.
AAAACTGTTTAGAAAGGTTAATACTGATGGTGATAAACAACATTTACAAAACGATCTAGACAGATTAGTGAAACGGTCTGATAAATGGCAGATGCTGTTCAATTTTGGGAAATGTAAATGCCTACATACAGGACACGGGAACTTGAATGTAAACTATAAAATGAGAGATACTGTTCTGGGTACTACTGTAAAAGAAAAGGACTTAGGAGTTACAATAAGCGCTGATATGAAAGTTTCAGAGCAGTGTGGTATTGCAGCTTCAAAGGGTAATCAAATTCTTGGATTGATTAGAAGAAACATAACATACAAGGGAAAAAAGTTAATTATACCTCTTTATAAAGCAATAGTTAGACCTTATTTAGAATACTGTATACAAGCATGGAGACCATATCGTAAGAAGGATATAGATACGCTTGAACGCATACAAAGGAGAGCAACTAAAATGATTCCAGAACTTAGAGACCTTAGTTATGAAGAACAAATTGTCTACAGATTGTGTAACTGCTAGCAGCGTGAATATGTTTAAAAACAAGGTTGACACATATCTCACGAGGGCGGGTTATAAGTAGGTGAACATTGTTGGACTCTCGATAAGCCAATGGCTTCCTTGTCCACTTGCCATCTGGGCCTTTGGCTTGGATGGCAAATCTTGTTAAATCTTGAATATGTCTCCCCCAGCAATATACTGGTCTCCTGTCACTTTCATCTAGATTCTCAGGTGGGTTAGACGGCTTTGTATTCAGATAACGGTTTTGTCACTTTCAATAGTAATTTTACTTGGATTTACCTGGGATTTTACAATGGACGAAACAACACATGATAGTAGTAGTAGTAGTAGAATGATTGAGGAGAAATGTCTACCTGCTGAAGGAATTAAGATGAAGGTTGGCAGCTTCAAAGACAGCCACTGTTACCACAAACTATCAGATGCTACGATCCAACAGGAACCCAGTGAGGTTAGTAGTGGGGTTTGGTTGCCACGACTAGGCCAGGATGACTTTGAGAGTGGTGCAAACTAGTCCTTCAGGATTTGTGCAGTTTCCAACACAGATGGCTGATCAGGCATGAGCTAAATTCCACAGCCACGACTTGATAAATGCCCTGACCTCACAGACATCTATCTTCAAGCAGAAGTTGTTAACAAATAATCTGCTGTTGTTATTCAACAGTTTATGACACAACACTTGAAATACGACAAAGTAAAAACTTATGACAGGTATTTGTAAGAATGACTCTAAAAGCCCAATGTATATCTGTACAAGGTATACAAATATGAAAGAAGCAAATTTGGAATGTGCAATTAAAAATGTACTGTCCATGTGAATTCATTTATTCAAGTAGTGGTCCCAAGATGGTGTGACAGCTAATATGTTATGTAATATAATATTCTACATTCTTAGGGGTTTGATTCAGCATACTAACATACAAAACTACTATTCCACTGAATAAAAAGAGATTTCAATGAGAGCATATCAGGAAGCATGTAACTTGTTATGTTCATTACCTTGATGCACTAACCAACATTGTTTAGGCTGTCAAAGAGGTACGTCTTGAAATGCCTAGACAACAAATGAGGCTCAGTCGTAGACCATCCCGAAGACGTGACGATGTTTCCGCTGCACATAGTAGGTCACAACAGCAAACATGGGTCGGACTGCAACTGTCAATAGTGCAACCAAGCCAAATATGTGTTTCCTTCGTAACAAACAGGCTCCATATCACCATCATTTTAGACGTCAAGCTGTGTGAATAATGTAGCAGTTGAATATTTAGTTGATATCAACCAAATTTCCCTTTAGACAGGTTAAGGTCACAAATCTATGTACCTACCGTCTCGAATCAGCAACTGATATGATTTTGCAGAGCACGAAGTCCCTAAGTATAAAACAAACAAACACAATATTGACGATTTACAAAATGTTGTCAGTGCGCGCTGTTCTTAGTTCACACAACAGCAAAGTTTGCTGTTGTGATCCACAGTAGGAACCACGAGAAGGTGACAGACGCTTTTCCCACCACAATTATTTTGTGCATGCAGTGTAAGTGTGAAATTTGTACCTGAAACAGAATCATCTCCATCATTAGCTAGGCTAACGTTACCTGTGGTCATTTGGGCCATAGACCACATGATGTCAGATTTAGCTAAACAAAAGTTACCCTTTTGAGCCATTTTGGCCAGTAGCATATTCATTGAAAAGCACGTAGAATACATGTGCATTTGTTGCTGTCTTGATGCATGTAAACAAAATGGCAAAAACTGAGGGCTTTAGGCAAAACAGTTTACATCAGAAGTAACACAGTATGACGCACAGAATAATTTCAGTCCATGCAGCTGCAACAACAAACGCTCACCCTCCAAACGCTCATCCAAACACACCCCCTCCCTCCCTCCCAACACCCACCCATCCGCAAACACTGAACAGAACAGCTAGGGCCAGGCTATTATTCTTTTAGCTGGTCTTAACTATTGTTTGTGTGCATGCTTGGGAAGTGTCATGTCTCCTATAGGCTCTATACTAGTCTTGGTCTTCTATGCTATAATACAGGTTTGGCAGGGTCATTAATAGGGATTTTATTGTTTGAGAAAGTGTCAAATATCAAGTTGCAGCACAATCAATAGGTTGACACATTATGGAACACTCCTGCTTGTCAAGTTATTATTATTTGTTTGACAGCCAAGTCTAAACAATGCCACAATATTAGCTGAAAACCAGTCATATAATTTAATTATAGGTCGATTTTGACACTTGATAAATCATAGATCATGTACACTAGATTCCCAGTGCATTGCGAACCAATGTATCCTGCTTACTGTCTCTTTGAATATATTATGAATATACTTTTTCAAACTAATATTCATATAATTGCTTGATTTTTAACCAAACATTGCATAACTTTGTAAGAAATTTACAGTTTTTCACATATAACAGGATTTTTGGTAAATTCCAATTTTTCAGGTCTGTCAAATGTTATTGTTTATGTGACTGCTTTCACAGAATGATTTTGGTATGCCACTATTAAGAGGAATCACATGACTAGATACAATTGCAGCCATATTTGAAAATGCTGATCTACGCAGTGCCTATGGGAGTGATTATATATTCTGTAAAGGTTGGTTGGAAAGGTAGTAAAGGTGAAGTCGGAACAGTTGAGGTGGTGGAAGTGGAACAGCTGAGACTGTTCCATAATTATGCGAAGTGATTTTAAAGTTGTCTTAGTCATAATTTCTTAGCTTGAGAAATAATGCCTCTGCAACCTCTTTCAAAACATCTTAACTGACATTGTCGCTAATATTCTGGATCATTGTGGATGTTGGATACGGTGAATATTAAAACATTCTAAGTACTGTTTTGGCAGTTGTACAATTATACAATGCGCTCAGAAATATCAGAATATAATAATTAATAAATTACTTGCAATTATGAAGTGCATGAATATTGGTAATTGTGATACAGCAATTGGACATCCATGGCAAAAGTGGGAATGATAACCGATGAACAATAACCAACCGTTGGGACGATTAACTGCACAGGCCCATACACAAAGCGTACGATATATTCCGTAGCGAATATTTTTTGCATAATTTTGCTAACAGTTGATTTCACAATTTAATGCTCCATTGGGGGGAGAGATGAATTGTGTTGCAAGTGTTTATGATCTGGACAGTTATGTAAAGCAATACCCGCAAAGGCTATGTTATACAAATGTATTGATAACATCGTCATACAATTCTTTTTTTCATATCGCAGTTTGATTTACGTGTATACACTTTCGCTAATCTTGTCAAAATGGCGTCATTAGTAGTAATGACGATGACGTCCTGACGTCGATGACGTCATCGTAGACGATAGTCATTCTACCAGGACGTCACTAGTACTGATTAAGCCATCATGACAAGATTTGCAAAATTCTATAAAGGTAAATCAAACTGTTGGATATGAAAAAAGAATTGTTTGATGGAAAAAATGAACTATCCTGAGAAATATTAAATAATATTGATAACATCGTCACATTCCAGCTTACATTAAACATGCAGTGTGTTATTCATTTAATGCTAATTACCGGTCATTACCTTAACATGTCTAATATCAAGTCCTGCACTACCTCACATAATTTGGACGAAGGTCCTTATAATTTCGGCGTTTATTTCTTTCCTAAGTATCTTCTTGTTTAACTGCTTCCATTATTTCCAATTGAGCAAAGAGATACTCGCAATCGGTTTCCTGAAATCGGAGAAACACGAGTAATGACATTTCTTTGTAAACAGGAATAACATCACTAATGTTCCCTATTCAGAATTAGAGCACATTCCATGATCACTTGGATGACGTGATGACATATGAATTTGTTAGATACTAATTCAATTACATTTCATTGGCAAAAGGAATACCAAGATTATTATTCCCTATTAAGAATTATAACGCATTTCGTGGGAATGTGCTTGCAATTGTGATATGGACTTTGTAAGATATCAGGTCAGTTGTATTTCATTGTCAAAAGGAATTAGAGGGCATTTCATTGTAATTTGTATGATATTATTATGACATTGAATTGTCCACTGTTGTCGAAAAACTGACGTACAAACACACGCAAGCACTAGTATATGCACATGCACACACACACAAAAACACACAATTATTATTAACACTGAGAAACACATACACACACAAACACACACACACATACACACACACACACATTCATTCTCGACAATACTAAATATATATATATATATATATATATATATATATATATATATATATATATATATATATATATATATATATATATATATATATATATTGCATATGTTGGTGGGCGCAATGTACTCACCCCTGGCACGCTAGCACTTCGGACCAAACACACGACCAGGAGCACGGCGAATATGACAAACGTTGCCTTCATATTGGTTCGGTGAACTCTGAAAGACATGACAAAGACTTTTCTTGCCACATATAGCCTAGTGCTCAGAAATACTTATCGCACAAATCTAATGCCCCTATTCACTCTACAAAAGAGATTTGTGATAATTATTTGTGGAGCAAAGGCTTGTGACCATACAAATATCTTCTTTATTAATCTAAAATTTTTATTTAATTTTTTGACTTAATTGAATACAAAACATCTGTATTGATGAATAAAGGGAAATATAAAATATTACCCAATATCTTTCTAAGATTCTTTTCTTCTAATGAAGATAGTTTGCGCAACACAAGGCAAAGGGACAAATAAAAAATTTCGTTCGTACTGCAGTAAGGACTAAAATGTTTTTCTGTCGCTGGTGGTAAGCTTTGGAATGACCTACGTATTGCACTAGGAAACTGTACAATATTTTCACTTTCGAAAAATGCGCAAAACATCTATACTTGATAGATACAAAAGGGATATTTTATTCTGAGATGTAATGTGTTTACTATATTAGCTTTTGGTATGTTTATGCATTAATTATATGTGTTTTATAAGATATCATCTCTTTTATATGTAAAAGAGGAATAATGTATATGTGGCTATGTATATGTATAAATGTATACATAATATTATAACAAATCAATGTAAGAGGAGAGAGTACACATAAGTTTACATTTACATTTACATTTACATAATATTATAACAAATCAATGTAAGAGGAGAGAGTACACATAAGTTTACATTTACATTTACATAATATTATAACAAATCAATGTAAGAGGAGAGAGTACACATAAGTTTACATTTACATTTACATTTACATAATATTATAACAAATCAATGTAAGAGGAGAGAGTACACATAAGTTTACATTTCTATTCTCTCCGTTTCCAGCATCATATTGTAGCACACTGTGAGTGTAACTATTCATCTTTTAAATGAGCATTGCAAAGAAATGTTCTGCATAAGCAATGTATGTAGATACACTGCATATATATAATGTTAGACATAAATGTATTATTGTATTTTTATTCCTGAAAACCATATATTTTGGCAGGCGGCCGAATGACGGAAGATATGCTAGACTGCACGCACCAGTTTCACACGGACACATGCACTAGAATATACACTCAATTTCAAATTAAATGTTCTTAGTGATCGTTATTAGAAAGATTCATATCAGTGTTGTAACATTCTTTTATTTGAACTAATATGTTCTTACTTAAATTAATAAAGAGTGTTTTTCACTTAATGGACGCTGGTCAAGTAAATGTATTTATCTCAATGGTTTCTTCGTTTATGACTTTCCTGCTAATGACAGCGCTTGGGGTGCTCTGCCTTTTATGGGAACCTCAAAGAAGGTGACCTATACTATGCGTAGTGGTCGCAGTTGATGGCATGTAAAACATCCACGTCCATCACGTAAACAGTTGTTTCCTGTTTTCCACATTAGGCGACATCGTTGCCCCTAGGTTTACACTTTATTAGCGACATGTGATACAACACTTGGCAATTTCGCTATTCCTGCTCATGTTGTGAATTTATATTTACATTTATCTGTTTGCCGTAATTAATTGTGTTCTGAGTTCGTGTCTTGTGATCAATGGTTACAACGCCATAAAACATGTGAAACAATGAACAATGTTGCGTGTATTTATGCAGGGGTTGAAACTCAAGCTAGGTTCACAGGAATAGTTGCGACATTACAAAACACAAATACACATAGGAATGCACAACTACATGAACACACGTACGCTCGCAGGTAACATTGCACATACGCACGCACGTACGCACGTACGCATGCATGACATTACACCTGCTGACTGGATAGGTGATACGTACAGCGCTACCTGCGCACGTGAAGCACGACACACGCGTTGAAGTGCCGAACCTGAGTGGCCTTTTCAAGGTTTGTGCAAATCATACATTAAGTAACAACTGTTCGCGTCATGTTACGGATAATGAGACAGTAAATGTAAGCACCCGAGGAAACTAAATAATGTTACACATCCTCCTGTTAACCTGTTTACTGTATACAAGGTAAACAATGTTACACATCATCCTGTTAGCCTGTTTATTGGATACAAGGTAGACAATGTTACACATCATCCTGTTAGCCTGTTTATTGGATACAAGATAGACAATGTTACACATCATCCTGTTAGCCTGTTTATTGGATACAAGGTAGACAATGTTACACATCTTCCTGTTAACCTGTTTACTGGATGCAACGTAAAGGAAGTTACACAGTTGGTGTTTGGGAAATTTCAACAGGTGTACAATCATTCATAACTATCCACGTGATGACATCTCTAGAACTGTGGTTAGCAACTAATTTGGTGGAAAGTATTTGGATGTCACTTTTGTTTGCACAGAAAAATTTGCACCACAGTCTCTATTTTACTCTGTATTTTCTTGTATTATTTTCTGGTATGTCATTGTATTTTGTAAGTCTTTCGCTAAGCTACAGTTGTCAGAAGATACGGTCACTTCACGATTACGGACACGCTGTGACAAACATTTCAGTAATATACTGCTAGTAGACTGTTAATAATATGGTCAGCAACACAGTGCAAAAAGGTCATATTGCCTCCGCTAGTCCAAGAGAGCTAATATGCAGCCACTCATTGTGGCACGCACGCACGCACGCACGCACGCACGCACGCACACACGCATATATTTATATTTATATATATGTATATATATATATATATATATATATATATATATATATATATATATATATATATGGGCAGGCCTATTCTTAGAATAAAAGGCTGATACATGGAAAAAACCTGCAGTGAAATATTCGTTGTATTCCGAAGTAGCCCATACAACTGTAGATAGACCTTTGTTGTGAATGGTGGTTTTTTGATTGACTGATAATTTTATTTTAACTCGGCAACATACTTAGTTATACACTATTTTCGATAACATACATAAAATAAAATAGATAAAAACAGAGAATATTTAAAATGGTGGTGTACCACTCAAATATCTGTGTAGTGACTTCTTGAAGCTTGCCATGTCCTGTGGTAAGCTATTCCATAACTTCAAACCGGACACACTGAATAGTAGCCAGTTCTGGCTTTATGTGGTTTCGGCTGTGAGGCATATCTGGTATTATAGGAGTGATTATTTGATGTAAACATATCACACAGTTATTGTGGTGCTAGACCATTCATACACTCGGCTTCAACAACGCCATTGAACGATCATGACCTCCATTCATAATCCCAGACTTGGTGACTCAACGCCGAACAGCCGACCTGTGAAAAAGCGTTTTGCGTACTCCCTCTTTAAGCGGGTAGATCTTACAACAATAACATTTGATATTTTATCCATTTACAACTGTGCGTCTCGATACAGTAAACAGAGAAAGTGACAAATCCCAAAAATGTGTTGTGTGTTCGAATGTGGTCGCTAGATGTCTCTACTTTAGTCGGGACATTGGTTTTCCGTTTGAAGCACGAATATTTTGGCATATAATGGACCCCCTCGAATGAGTAGTGTATTTTACATGTCGCAATGAGAATTTAAGTCAGCGCATAATATAATAACAAAACATGCACGTGGTTAAATGTGAAATAGAAGGGAATGCATAATTGTTTGCACTGAGTCCATTCTCATGTGCTATTCACTCATAATGAATCGTTACCCGACCCGCGACGACGGGTCCGCAACAAACTAAAACTAAGTTCCCGATGGCGGCCTCATAGACCCGAGCTCGCAATCTCAAACTCTCAAACTGCAACTTGTGTATGTAATGTTTGTGAAATCACCAGACAAACTGTTAAATTACTTAATGTTTCGTCAAAGATTAATTAAGATGAAAATGGAAACGCTGAAAATTCACGGATTTCACCCTTGGTGAAATTACTAACGAGAGGATGGAAGTCATTCCCATGATTTTCACTGACCCGCGATGTGTTGATATTCACTATGTTTAGCCTTACCATATTTAACGACTAAAGTGTAAATTTTTCGAAAATTTTGAAAGAACTATGCACTTTTTATTAAATCGACTACGGATACTACATAGACTTTTCACACACTACATATTTGGACATCAACGAACCGGGTTTGCGATAGGCTAAAAGTGTGTGTAAATTTAATATCACACGGACCGGGGGCTACGGGTCGGGGGCTACTGGGATACCTTATGATTATATGATTATGTGATTAACCTTATTCTCGCTGATGGATAGTCGGCAGTGTAACAGATAAATTAATACCAAACGTAAAACGCCATTATAAAAAACGACGAATTAAATTTCCGACAGAGGTTTAGCTTTTGATGCTCGAGGCTGCCTTTGCGCACCGCTAAAGTGAGTGGATCAGTCAGCCGTCCGTCTTTTCGATGCATATTTGTGTGATTAGACTGCAAGATCCAAGCTGTTTGGCGCCGCCAGCAAGCGTGTTAACACACCGCAAGCACACTGTTCTACGGCGTAACACGTGTATGTAGAGGAATGGCGCCTATGTTATTAAACGACGCGTGGACGGTTGCACGGTGTGTATTAATGTATCAATGTCGCCGGCAATTAAGGTGATTGTTATCACTGCCAGCGGACACCGACAGTTGTCAAAGAGGACGAGAAGTTCATTCAGGTTCAGATCACGTTGCGTGTTTGCCGCGTCTACTGTGGATTTCCGGCAGAAAGAATAGACTAGTTTGGTCATCTTCGATTTACCCAGGCGCGACGCCTGCTAACTACGACTGCCGTATTAATGCACCACGACCAGAGAAACTACGCGTTTCTTTGACATTAGCACGACACAGACACGGTGAGTGATTTGAACAAACGTGTTTTTGTGTGTTTAATCGTGAAGAATGTGTATGTTTGGTGATTTGGTTAAATTTGCCAAGGCGAAGTGACTGTATGCAAGTTCCTCCCAACGCTGGGGTAACATTTTAGGGTTATGTTGAAACGAACAAACGTGGTTATTGCAAATACAAAGGCGAGATGCGATTGGTCAATAATCCGAGGTATTACATAAAAATTATGAGTGGTCTACTGATGCTAATGTGTTGAGCGATAGGGAAAAAGACTAAGTAAATATGTGCTTCTCCCTGCGGGCACCCCCGCGAAGAAGAGCGTTTTGTTATTCATATATAATTAATAACCCCTGCCTATGCCAAGTCTATTCGTTGTGGACATCTTAGATACGGTTCCGTTGACGTTAACGGAAATACATACGTCTTTAGCCATCCTAATCAAACCAGATGTTGACAGGGATAGCGAATGGCACAGTTAAGTTTATCTGTCGTCATTTGAGCACCTCCTACGTGTACCCGTCAAACGACAACACACATTGTATATGTCGTTCAAGATTGTTTGTGCAATGTACATATTGTTTAATTTTAAGATCACTAGTGATTTACGTAAAATCAAAACAACTCCAAATGATGATATAAACAATGATCTTGGTGTCATCAATACAACAGTATACCACAAATTAATGAAATCATAATAACACACGGCAAAACAACACGGTATTCATGGTGTACCTGCGACCGAATTGTCATGATTTCTAACCTCCCCTACTCTAGTGCTAGCAGGCATTTACAGCCTCGTTAAATTTATTTTTAAAATGGCTCGAATTGGCCCTGCCAAGACACGACACATTAATAACGCTAACTATTATTTAACATCATAAAGTAGCTATTGGTTTTACGTAATAGTTTTGTAAGATGTCTTGATAAAATAGTGTTTATGTATCAACGAGTTAATCGTATAGACACGTCCGGTTCCCGCGAGTTAAATGATAATATATGATATCTGTTTGACTTAGTCCTTAGGAGTCGAGACTCGTAGTTTGGAAACACCGCATACAGCACAACTGTTGAGGACTGTTAAAGACAGTTCAAACTGTTCATGACCGTTCTTGACCGTTCAAGAGCATCCAAGACTGTTTGTGAGTGTTCTGTTCAAGATTGTTCCAGACTGTTCAAGACTGTTCAGGTCCATACAACACCGTTCAAGAGCGTTCAAGACTGTCGATGACTGTTCTGTCCAAGACTGTTCAAGACATTTCTAATTCGTGTAGTAACTTGTTCTCGGTGTAGAGCTTCGCTCGCAACCGCTGCCGCTTGATACTGTTTGGCAACTATTATTCTTCCTTATAGGCTTTTGCCGCGCACAATTGTACAATGTCAAACAGTTAAACATTCCGATGGACAGGGAGATTTGTGCTGAGCAAATCTTCAACAAAAGGCGTCTATTAAATATGTCATACAATCACAAGCGATATTATCTCATGCCGAATATAATTAGTAGTACGGGTCTTTGCCGACACTATTCACTCAATGTCTACATATGTAAGTTTCATGACCGATTCAATTGGAAGACTTACAATTCCGCCTCTTCACAAAACCTAGTCTACTTGGACATGGGCTACTGGGAGGTGAGCTACTGGGACGGAGTCTACTTGGACGGGGGCTATTGGGAGGTGAGCTACTGGGACGGAGTCTACTTGGACGGGGGCTATTGGGAGGTGAGCTACTGGGACGGAGTCTACTTGGACATGGGCTACTGGGAGGTGAGTTACTGGGACGTGGGCTACTGAGGCGGGGGCTACTTGGACGGGGACTACTGGTGCGGAGTCTACTGGGCCGTGGGCTACTGGGGCGGGGACTACTGAGGCGGGGGCCACTAGGGCGGGGCTACTGGGCCGTGGGCTACTGGGGCGGGGACTACTGAGGCGGGGGCCACTAGGGCGGGGCTACTGGGGCAGGACGTGGGCTACTGGGACAGGGGCTACTGGGACGGGGGCTACTGCGCGGGAGTTAGTTGGACGGGGGCTACTGGCAATGGGGCTACTGGGATGTGGGCTACTGGGGCGGGGGCTTCTGGGACGGGGGCTTCCGGGACCGGGGCTACTGGGACGGGGGCTACTGGGACCGGGGTTACTGGGACCGGGGCTACTGGGACAGGGACTACTGGGAGCGGAGCTACTGGGACAGGGGCTACAGTGACCGGGGTTATTGGGATACCTAATGATTATATGGTAAACATTATTCTCCCTGATCGATAGTTGGCAGTGAAACAGATAAATTATTGCCGAACGCAAGTTCTCCTAAAATTCAATTGTATTATGAGTAATCAAAGGAGCGTTAGTTCGACATAGCTACTTAAAAAGAACATTTACCAACATGGACATTAAACACTATCATAATAAAACGACGAATTTTAATTTGCGACGGTGGTTTAGCTGTCGATACGCGTGGCTACCTTGCGCACCGCTAAAGTCAGTTGATCAGCCGATGCTCCGTGTTTTCGATGTATATTTGCGTGAGAAGGTCCAGGCTGTTTGACGCCACCAGCAGGCGTGTTAACACACTGCAAACACACTAATCTACGGCGTAACGCGTGTAGGTAGAGGAATGGCGCCTATATTATTAAAAGAAGCGTGGACGGTTGCACGGTGTGTATTAATGTATCAATGTCGCCGACAATTAAGGTGATTGTTATCACTACCAGCGGACACCGACAGTTGTCAAAGTGGACGAGAAGTTCATTCAGGTTCTAGTCACGCCGTGTGTTTGCCGCTTCTACTGTGGATTTCCGGCAGAAAGAATATACTGGTTTGGTCCGCTTCGACTTACCCAGGCGCGACGCTTGCTAACTACGACTCCCGTACTAATGCACCAGAGCAACTACGCGTTTCTTTGACATTAGCACGACACAGACACGGTGAGTGATTCGAACAAACGTGATGTTGTGTGTCTAGTCGCGTAGCCGGTCGTGAAGAATGTGTATGTTTGGTGATATGATTGCCTTGGCCAATGTGAAGTGACTCCAAGCATACATTAGTATGCAACTTCCTTCCAACGCTTGGGTAAAATTGTTTAGTTGTGTTGAAACAAACGTGGTTGTTGCAAATACAAAGGCGATATGCGATTATTAATAATCAGAGCGATTATATCAATACCATGAGTTGTCTATTGATGTGAATGTATTGGGCTATAGGGAAAAATTGTAAAAGGTAAATACAAAAATGATGTGCCTCTCTATGCTGACACCCCTTCGATGAAGAGTATGTTTTCAAATATAATTAATAACCCCTGCCTCTGCCAGGTCTATTCGTTATGGACATCTTAGATACGGTTTCGTTGACGTTAACGGAAGTACGTGCATATTTAGCCTTCCTAATCAAGTCAGATTTTGACATGAATAGCGAATGACACAGTTCAGTTTATCTTGTCGTCATTTGAGCCCCCTCCTAGTCTGGTGCTAGCAAGCATTTACAGCCTCGTTAAATGTATGTGAACATAAATGATCTATTTAATAAATATATAACTATTATTTAACATCACAGAGTAGCTACCGGTTTTATGTAAATGTTTTGCAAGATGTCGTGATAAATTGTTTACGTATCAACTAGCTAATCGGATAGACACGTCCTATTGCCGTTTCTGCCAAGTCACCATGCGTGTCTTCGTTCCAGAAGTCAGCCGAGTGTTCCCGCGAGTTAAGTGGCAATTTCTGTTATCTGATTTACTTCGTGCTTATGAGACGAGACTCGTAGTTTGGAAGCGCCGCATAACGCACGGCTGTTGAAGACTGTAGAAGATTGTTGAAGACTGTTCAAAACTGTTCAGGGTCTTGCAAGACCGTTCAAGGCTGTTATAGATTGTTCAAGACTATTCAAGACGGTTCAAGAATGATTAATCGAAGCTGTAAGCTGTAAGCAGTAGCACACAACACGGGTATCAACAACGCGAAGGTCGATTCTTATTCAATCATGTCCAGTCGCTGCGACTGCTGTTTAGATAACATGTCATATTGAAGTATAGTAAAGGGATCGGCACGCTTTCACAGTTCTTCCAATGTTGCGTTCAGTAGTTAAGACACTTGAATCGACTTTACTTAATACGATTATGATAACTGATATGTATAGGTATCACGACACACCACTGCCGTTGTAGTAAATTACTGTCGGGGAACGTATTGAAGTTTTCCTCCTTCAAAGTTCACGCACGAGTGGGGTAGAGAAAAAGCTGATCTTCTCAGTGTTCTGTCTTAGTTGAACGCTTCGTAGATTGGCACATAATTAAACATCGTTCATTTGCTAAATATATCATAAGTATGCATGACAATAATTTGGCCAACAGTATTTAAAAAATATATACACGTCATCATTTAGGGAGTGGAGAAACTTCAGTGAATTTAGAAATTAAGAATGAAGATTTCTCAGTCGTCTTACGAATGGCTTCCTAAATATACGCTTAGTCCTGATTAATTTATAGAGCCAAATAATTGTTACCAAATATAAAAGCCATACTTTTTATATGTAAAATATTTAAATCCTTTATAGAAAAATAATTAAATAATTAGCAAAGTCGCATAGTATGTCACAATTCCTAAACATCCTTCTTGATAAGTGATTATGGAACGATTATTTCCGTTGCAAAGATACTATTATAATTGCTATCTTATTACTGACAAACATCGATAACAAAGCGCAGTTGGCCAGCTGCCATTCTTCCTGTATTCAACAGAGATATATAACACAAATCGTTTTCAATTAATACGGTATGCCATTGTGACTTATTTGTCGGTATTACGATCAACAAAGATTACACTAAATACATGTCATTATTGGTGACTGGGTGGACGCATTGAATCTATTAATAAATGTCCACGATCTTGTGTGTTTGAATACACCAAACAGCTATGCTGATATCTGAACCTTTGATTCTTATTAGTTCAACACCACGTAATCCATTACACGGCCGCACGCACTACATCGAAACATATACAAGATGACCATACATTTTAAGGTAGCATAATAATTGAAATATCGTAACTTTCATATCAACTTGAATATCTAGGATGACATGTGCTAGCAGAAAATTTTAAAAATCACTGTATTATGACGCAAAACATGACACCAACTTGATGAATTCCAACATTATTGTCAACTTGGTGCGTTCATAGTCAGTGATTTCGCTAAGGCCAAAGTGTCTGTCCTCGTTAATTCGTGTAGTAACTTGTTCTCGGTGTAGAGCTTCGCTCGCAACCGCTGCCGCTTGATAATGTTTGGTAGCTATTATTCTTCGTTACTGGTTTTGCCGCGCACAATGTGTACAATGTCACGTAGTTTTACACTCCGATGCACAGGGAGATTTGTGCTATGCAAATCTTCAACAAAAGAAGTATATTAATTTTGTGGTGCCATACAATCACAACTGATATTATCTCAGGCCGAATATAATTAGTAGTACAAGTCTTTGCTGACACTATTCACTCAATGTCTACAGATGTAATTTTCGTGACCGATGTAATTGGGAGACCTACAATTCCGCTGGCTTAACAAAACTAGACTTTGACAAGAATAGCGCATGGCCGACCGATACACGATGCATCAGCATTGATACTTATTGCAGTACGAGTTCATGAACATAGATACGTGAACGGTTGGAGCGTGTCTAGAACACTGGCAGAAAAATGTGTATACTTGTATACATACGTGCAAGATAATGTTTCTATCATGGCGACGCCAGAACCCTGAGGCTCGTTTGCAAATAGAGTAACCGTTGGCAAAGGTAACTTAATAATTGTACCAACGTAACATAATATGCACGTATATCGAAATGCATAATGAGCACACCATTGACATGTGTGTCTTAGACTAACTGTGTTTGTATTAAAAACATGTTGCATAATTTATCGCACAAAACCATGCTAATCGTACTAGGTTTGTGGTACACCCTTAAGTCTTACGGATTGTGTGCAGTCAACTGCGCCAACGTCTCGCGATATCCAATCAGTATATCTCAGTTCGCACATTGAGCTCCTTTTGAGCATGCGCTACACACCAGCGGACGTAAATAATCATACGGGTTCGTTTGTGATCTTACGGATTTACGTTACAGGTCTCACGGATGTGCACCACTCAATGGTTATACCAAGTAAAGGCAGTTAAGACAAGTCAGCGGGCTGGACAAAAAGGCTGATGTAGCAAGTGAAAAGGCTTGCGGCAATGCCATCAGTTATCGGTTAAAATGTTAAACTTCTTCATATTGTGCTTTGTCATATAAATGTACGGAAACAAACTCCCACGTTTTAGTGATTTAATATGAGTAATCGCACACCCGGTTTGCTGTTATTATTACTACATTTTGCACAAACATCTGAATTGTAAGTTGATTATATTGCACTTGACACCAGCGTGTTATGCTATTTAAATGGCAGTGCTATTAGAAAACGTGATCGAGATTGTGTCGCAAACCTTTGCATGTTATTACATCTTGAAATATACTAAAGGTGCCAATTCAATTCGAAGTGTAAGTGCGAAATGTTAATGTGCGTGCATCATGAGGTGTCTACCGTGATCAGTGGTAATCCGTATCTGTGAATCACCAAACTGTTGGATTGGTTCATTTGTAAGTAGGAAATAGTAGATCACAATTCAACTTGCCACAATAAGGCATGCCATCGAGACGGTGCCACAGATAATGTAGCATATGCTCTTCGCTCAATGCCTGTTTTTGTGTCATACATTCTTTCTGGATGAATATTATACGTCTTATAAGAGGATCACATAAAACACAGGTCTGCAATTCGTGCACCTTCACAGACCACGACATTCACCTGCAGCAAGTGCGGCAGAAGCTGCCATGTCAGAGTGGGGCTCTTGAGCCACACCAGGCGATGCACAACACCGAGTTTGCGAGTCAAAAGGATGCCAACGAGTATATGTATACTTACAGTAGAGCATTGTCATACCGGGAATGCATTGTGTTGTTCCACAAGCCATTGGATCTTTGTAATGAGAGCGTGTTCTGTTTTATCTTTGTAGAACCATGCGGTTGCTACAGCTGTCAGTGCTGTTGTCGGTGATGGCGCCAATCACAGCGTTGTACGACATCTCCTGCGACACAATGCTACTAAATCAGAGAGGAACGACACCACGAACAAGCAAGCCACCGTACAACCTGGTTGTCAGCACCAGTTACACTCACGACTCGCAAGTTATTGGTGAGTGCAACGTCAGCTATTACACGGAACCGTTTCCTGACAGGAGAATAAAAATGCAAGCAATAGAACACCTGGTTATGAATTTGCGTGCATATTTATGCAGACGTTCCAACAAGTACTTATCTATTAGTGGAATTAGTTTATATGTAGAATGCATGTATATACATATATTTATATACCAGGTGTAAACATGTTCTTGTTCTCGTAATATCACGCGTGCACACACACACGTGCGCTCATGCACGCACGCACGCGCATGCACGCACGGACGCACACAGACACACGCATGCGCGGACACTTACACGAACACGGCACTATTTTGACAGCAGAGACATTGGGTGCTTCCTTGGCATGGAGTGGGTGATCTATGACGTTTTTGCAAATCCCCCTTTCATGACCCCAAAAATGGACGGAGGCTTATTGGACCGTTCCTTTGAAGCTCTGCTTTTGTTGTTTTGTTATGCCAGAATACTATTTCATACACCTGTATTTTATGCAATAGGAATTACCTTTCCATACCAGTTGGCATTGATGGAATTGTCTGATCTACACAAAATCACTGACTAAACATGGGGATAAACAATGTGTGTGTTTAATGATCGTGTTTGTTAATCGATGTGTCTTCTGTCTCCATATTGGCCTTTACTTAATGTCCAAGAATTTATCACTTTTCTTCAGTCACGCTGCGTGGGGAAACATTTGAAGGTTTTCTCCTTCAAGCAAGAGTTGTTGATGACACCAGCAACAGCCCCGTGGGGACATTCTCATCTCCACCGAGATATACCAAACTGACGCGGTGTCAGGCAGTAGATGACACTTTGATACATTCGGACAAGACCAGCCAGCAAGAAGTCGCTATCACTTGGAATGCCCCGACCAAGAGAGTTGGCGACGTGGAATTTATGTAAGTTGTGTCTGTTGTAGGTATTGCATAAGGATAATGAGGAATTAACTTGCGCCAAGTGTGTAATGTTATAGTTTAATAATGGCAATATTGACTTTTGTAGTAAAAATCAAACAAATGTATGCTTATTCATAATATAGCCACCCCAACTGTTTAAGACGCGACAGAAGTACGTAGCATTGTCACGCACTGAACGAAGGTTGGTTATCTTCGTTTTCATAACCACCTCGCACTTTTTTCTTCCAGCGTGACTGTGGTGCAGTCTTCCGACACATACTGGATGAGAATTAAGTCTCCCATTTTGTCCCCATATATGACATCGGACCGTAAGTGTCTCTTCGTGATGCTTCTTGGAGATGATTAATTTGTGTAACTGAATATGCGTGTGATTGTGTTCTAGTTCTTAGAGTGGCAATCGTTGGCATATTGGAACAGCTGAGTATTGCAAATATGACAATGCAAATGGGTATCTTCAGCAATTAATTTAGCACATGCATGTTTAAGTACATCCAGATGAATTGCCATGTATAAAACTATTTTGAAATCGTCTTCTTCTTCTTCCTCGATCCATTGTGGACCGAGGGGTCACATCATTTAAATTGACCCCCTTGACTGAAATATGCAGTGCAAATACAGATATATGATGAACTAGTTCTTAAACATTAAGAGAAATAATGTATAATATATATTGTAGCTGAATGGAGATAAACATAAGGAGGACATATAGAAATGTGATTAATTGTTTGTAGCCGATTACTACTTAATAATCATCATGCTACAAAATGTTGGTTTCCTTTCAGGCATGAACACTTTCGGTACCGACTTTATTCTTATGTTCATCGGCATCAACAGCGAAGAGCCACTTTCTCCAGAGTTGATATTCACAACGTTAGAACGATCAGAAGTTGACGTGACAGTAGAGGTACCTTTGCGCATTTACAAGAGAACGCTAAAGGTGACGTCATCATCACCGGCTTTCGATTCGCTTAGACGAGACGTTCGCATGTCAGGTACAGGCAAGTCAAACAAGGGAGTCATGGTAACAGCTAGTGCCGAGGTCGCCTTGCATGGGATCAACAAAGGCCTGTGCTCAACTGACGGTTTCCTTGCATTGCCGATGGGAATGTTGGGAAATGAATATTACGTACTCAGCTACACTCCTGAAGGAAGCTACTGTGAGCTGGGCATTGTTGCCACAAAAGACAACACTGCGATACGCCTGGTTCTTCCACCTCATGGAGACATGCGCATCGAATACGAGGATAAGACGTACGTGCAGGGGGGAATTATTAATGTCGCTCTGAAGAAACTCGAGTCTTTCCAATTAATTACATCGAGCGATCTGACTGGACTCCACGTCGTCTCCAATGAAATCATAGCGGTGTATAACGGCCACACAGCAATGGTTGTTGGTGCACCGGGCACATGTCAAGACCACAGCGTCGTCCAACTCGTGCCCGTCAACAGATGGGGCAAACATTTCGCCGTCACTTCGTTTCCAGACAGATCAAACGGAGATATAGTCCGACTGGTGGCTAACGTTGCCAATACGACATTGACAGTTAATGGTAACAAGACGCTACTGCCATACGCTGGCTGGCATCACGACATTCCGTTAGCGTTTGACACCAGCGTGTACTTCACCACTGATAAGCCGGTGCTTGTAATACAGTACGGACAAAGTAATGCTGATAATGGTAGTATCTCGACGGCAATAGTTCCCTCAACAGAGCAATACCAGTCCGAGTACAAGTTCACAACCCCTGATGCATCAGATGATACCTTTGTCAATTACGCCATGGTTATGGTGCTGGAAACCCAGCAGGGCAATGTATATATAGATTCCAAAACTGTTGCAAGCTTAGGCACGATATGGCAGCCCATACCAGGGAGTTCACCAGCAATGGTAGCAACGCGAATTTCAGTTAAGACTGGTCAGCATCACATGTACATGAAAGACATGAAAGATGAAAAGTTTGGACTCGTTCTCTTTGGCCGCACCGACAAGGAGTCGTATAGTTTCCCTGGTGCAATGGGAATGACAATGTTGAATTCCAAGGTACGTAAACTGTCATATGTTGTATTGAACATTTCTCAGGATGCGTCATTTTCCAGATGGTGCAATTCTTTTTTCGTATCCCAAAGTTTTACGATGACGTAATCCTACCAGGATGTTATCGTCAGTAGTAGCGATGAAGCCATCTTGACAAAAGAGTGGCGAAAGTCCGTGCAGGTAATTAAAGCGTTGGGAAATAAAAACATATGTGTATGATATATTTTCTTTATGGCAACGAAGACTGGTTATCGAATTAGACATTCAAAGAAACAATGCAATAAATACCCGAATTAGTTGTTGGCCGTTCTGCGTAACTGATGAATAGATGGTTGGCTGCGGACGAAATAGATGTTGATTTATGCATACGCAGGGATGTGTTCCTTCACCGGCACAGCCAGATGATGGAATAGACAATGATTGCGACGGTTCAGTGGATGAAGAAACCTGCGACAACATGGGTGAGTAACGCGACAACATAGACGAGTAACTCGACAATATAGGTAAATAACTCGGATAGAATAGGTGAGTAATGCGACAACACAGCATGGGGTAACGCGACACTGTAGATGAGTAATGCGACAACACAGCATGGGTATTGCGACACTGCAGATGAGTAATGTGACAACACAGCATGGGTATCGCGACACTGTAGATGAGTAATGCGACAACATAGAGTACGCGAATAACACGACAACAAATATGAGTAACGCAACATAATGAAAACATGACATTTAGTGGGGGGTAATCTGCCTTTTTGAATGACTCGGAAATGTTACATTGACACATAAACAATATAAGTATATAAATATTATGTAAAACGCCATTCACAATAACTACATGTTGTGACGACTATTTTCTTCAGATAATGATGGAGATGGTGTTACAGATGAAGACTGCCATTCGCCAACAGGTTTGTTCATCTATATAATAATTGTCTCGTTATATTATCGTTATATTATCTTGAGCATCTAATTTTTGTTTCGTCTTGATCACATCAGGTTTGTTAGTAAATGTCTTTACCTATTGATCAGAGTATAACAAAAATTACGACTTGATTTGTACTTTTAAATATGTTCTCTCTGATAATTAGTCACCTATTTATGCCTTCACAATAGTTGCATTGAAGTTTGATTATATAGACAGTTGTCCAGCCAAACTATAATTTCTGCTCCACATACATAATGTCATTACACTTACGATTTTATAGTTTGTGTTTATATAATATTATCTACATGGTATGGCTGCTGGCAAATTAACACATTTGTCTTAATTGAACTAGACCGCTGTTGAAAATCAATAACATATTTTAACACAATGTGATTACCATTACATTCTACTACACTCAGTTATATTAGCACATATAATTGCAACCAACGTTGATAATCACACGTACGCAAACTTGTCTTGGGTCTCTACTTTTTGTTGCTTTTTTTTCGTCTTCTTCGTTCTTCGTATTCTTTTTGTGGCTTTTGAATTTTAAATGTGTTTACTAATGTTACCCATTCATCTATGTTTTTGTGTTTTGCTTGTTGTTACTGATATATTACAAATATCATGCTTGTATACATAGGCACATTGGTCATTTGTCAGGGCAGTGCACCTCGAATTACCAAGGAAAAGAATTCGTCCTGATGCTAACTGAAGACGTCGCTGCTACAGAAGATCTTAAACTATTTATTTCATCACCGAGCGGTAGCGAAGTCGTTGTCACAGTAGAAACACCGGCCTTCGGTACACCTCTGGCTAAGACTATCATTCTATACCCCAGACGCACAGAGATTGTGACTATACCAAAGAAACTGCTAGCATCCGGGACTGCTCTTGAAACGAAAGGCATCCACGTGCGATCCACCGACGACATTGTCGTAAGTATGCAGCATGGATCCTGTGGGGCATTCGCGGTGATGCCAGTACCAGCTCTTGATAGCAGCTACCTTGTGTTATCCTGGTGGCCTGACGGAGGTACCAAGCCTCACGGACAGATCGGCATCGTGGCGGCGGAGACCAATGTGCACATTCGAGTGATCATACCACACTCAAAAGATATCGTGTTTACATACAATGGCACCGATTACGACGAAACTCAACGGATGGAGTTTGTGCTCAACAAGTTCGAGACGGTCCAGCTGCAAAGCCGGAACCTTTCTGATATCAGCGGAACGAAGATTGAGGCTGACGACAAGGTTGCAGTCTTCAGCGGAGTCTTCAGCACGGATGGTGACATTAGCCACACGTATCACGTTGTGGACCAGATGACCCCTGTCCACGCGGCTGGGACAACATTTGGACTCGTGCCATTCCCTGATCAAATGACTGGAACCCGGGTCCGTGTGATGAGTGTTCTCGACGACACGACTGTGAACATTGGCGGTAATAATACATTCATCTTACGCGCCGGTCAGTACACTGACTACACAATGCAGCCATGTCAACCTGTGGGGATCTCAGCTGATAAACCAGTCATGGTAGCCCAGTTTTCCGACAGGCAGACATCGGGAAAACCTGGAAGTCCGTCAACTGTACTTGTCCCGCCAACCCAGCAGTACAGGAACGCGTACACATTCACTGTACCTATGCCAAGTACTGTATACAACTCATCATATTTACTCCTCGTCATCGAGGCCGGTCAAGAAAACCAGGTCATCATGGATGGTAACCAAGTGGGAGGCCAGCCTATGGACATCGCTGACACATCACCTCGTCTCGTCGGCATCACGGCTAGCGTGTCCAGTGGGCGTCACCACGTCTATCACCAGTTCAGTAAGGTGAAGTTTGGTCTTTACCTCTACGGTACAGCAAGTGGTACCTGCTCATTCTCCTTTGTGGCCGGCATGTGTCTCAAAGATATCAGTCAGGTATGTAGATTGTGTGAAATATCTCAGTTAACAGTTTCCAAGGAGGGAAGCTATTTTTAGAATTATGAAACTGTTATGACCTCCTACATGTAATATCCATTCGGGGTTTTATTATAAACACTTTTCTAATCCTTTTTATATTTTCTGGAATTTATGAAGTAAAAATACTTCAGCTTTCATGTACACACTTACTTTCTCTATTCTGGTATTTATTGCTAAACATCTCTCGGTCAATGTTGAGCGTGGGTCGCTGCGTCAAATTTTGCCTGCTGATTTTCACCTGTTTTTTTCCGGTTATTTCGTTCACCAAGCACTCAAAAGCACATGTCCAACAACCATAACTACATCACATAACTATGTCACATAACTACATCACATCACTATGTCACATCACATTATGCAGTATTCATTTACACTGTACATTATAAACGTCGACGGGTATTCATACAAATAATGTGTTACAATGCTAAACTTTGCCACAGATGACACCTTTTGAGAATGGGGCATATAAATATAATGCTCCGTCAAATGCATGACCCACCCCGACCCCCGGGCAATGTATGGCAATGGTGCGTCGTGTCTATGAAAATAATGACGTAGTAGTACGTCAAATTCCTATATGTCCCCTTTGTGCGTCAAAGTCTGTCAGTGCATACAGGCAGGCGCAATACAACAACCACTAGAAGCATAAACGACCGAACTTGTCCTCGAAGGTCCGCAAAGTATGACTTCACCAATAAGGCGTCTGACTTTTAACGTATCAGTCGTATGCCTCCAGGGGTGCGTCAGTAGCACGCAGTGGTCCGTCATGTCAATGTCCACGTGGGTGCGTCAAAAACATGGTACAATGGTACGTCAGGGAACCTGTATATCTGACGCACACATGGATATTGATGCACTATGTCTGGGGCTCGGGGGTGTGCCATGCAATTAACGGGTGAATAAATCGCCTCCCAGTACACCGATTATGTTTGTGCACCGCTTGTCGGCTTATCATTGAATCGTATTTCATCTTCCACAGACAAACAACGCACATAATTATTGTTTAGGTCCCAGATTCATTCCGCAGTGCATTACCACTGATATATGTATTTGCTAATCTTCTAAGTGGATGTTTTTTCCAGATTGTCCAACCAACTTCTTCGCCAGTTGGGACAATTACACGTCACGGTACAGTGCTTTTTATGATATTCCACATAATTCGTTGTCAAGAAACATCAGAATTCACATTGGTGATGTCATCCATACATTCATACATCCATCTAACCATCCATGTTCAACTCGGGATTCACGTGTTATATGTCATCCATTTTCAAGCATGTTATTCACATCGGGATTCACATCGTCAAAGTCATCCATTTTCAAACACTTAGTTCAAATCGGGATTGATATGGGCGATGTCATCCATTGTTAGTCATTTCTTGCTCAAAAACGGTTTAAATTTAGCGATGTCATAATAAGATAATAACAAAACACAATATTTATACATAGCCATATTTACGTTGAGCTCTATGGCGCATTACCTCATGATGTTGTTCAAAGTAGGTCTACGACGCGAGATTTATAATTAAACAGTAAATTACTTAATAAATAACTTAATTCTTATTATTGTATATTATATATTTATAAATAAAACAATGAATATAATACACTATATAAAACAATTAAAGTAAAATACTACCTGCATATAAAATGTTCGGCGTGGAACATATAAACATGATAAAACATGATCAAACGAAGATACCCATTACTCCACCAGTTGTGACAACCACGCACCTCCCTACAGTGAGACAAACACATTCTACTACTACCCGCCCCTCCGCACCAACCCCTACACGAAGACCGCGTAGAACAACCACCCCAAGACGTAAGTGACGTCTTGAAACTTTTACATTACTTAATTCAACTTAACTGAATTGGACCAAACTCGTATTATTTTGTCGTTTCATTAATGTGGTTTGTTTTACCTAAAGCTACTTGTTAACAGAACATAATAATGTGATTTACCCGAGTGATGTCATCGATTGTCAAATACATCGGGATTGACCTTGGCGTTGTTCACATCGGGTTTCACCTTGGCGAAGTCATACATTTTCAAACACAGTTCATGTCGGGATTTATATGGGCGATGGCATCCATTGTCAAGCACCTTGTCTACATCGGGATTCAACGGGATATGTAATCCACGGTCACCCACGGTATAATTCACATTGTGATTGCGCTGGTCAATGTAACTCTCTACTGTTACTATATAGTATAATATGGCATTTGAACCTATGCAATTTAAGATTGTATGTCAGCAAAGTCATGTTTCGTGATAGCTATAATGAATCTTAGTGGATTATATTAACAATTGTAATCATAAATTATACTTTTATGGTTAACCATAACCATATACCTTTTGTTTTTGATGAGTGCATATTTTTCATAATTAATAATACTACTAATAATAACAAATACAATAATAATAATTATTATTATTATTATTAGTATTAGTAGTTGTATTAATAGTAGTAGTAGTAACAAAGTAGTAGAAGTAGTAATAGTAGTAACAATAATAATAATAATTAGTATTATTATTATTATAAATACAGTAATAATAATAATAAATACATTAAAATAATAAAAGCAATAGTACTAACAACCAGTTGAACAAGAAGAGAAAGTGTGACCCATCAGTGACTAGCATACATTTATTATTTTTCTTTTGCAGAAAGTCCTTGCGCGGAACTCACAGTGAAAAGCACAAAGCTGCAGCCATCGTTTTCTGGCCAGTACATCCGACTGGACGACCCATTCAATGGTAGGCCCGTGTACAAACACACGACTCTCAGTCGCTTCCTGTACTTTGTCGACATACAGAACAAGTTCTGGCTTTTCGGACCGGAACTGGGGAAGAACCGTGGCTTGATCCTTGCTCGCAATGACGCCGAGGAACCGTCGGAGGTGAACACCGCCTGGCGGGCGTACGACAACTCAGACATGTCATGGAAGGACGATGACTCTGTGTCTTTGCAGTGTGACGATCAAGGTAGAGTCAGTGTAACCTGTTCCCTAGACATTTGTCAATATGCTATATTGCATTATATATCAGATATCTTCAATTTGTGTTTGTATATATTTCAAAGCCCCGTGTGGACATCATGTCAAGTTGAGATGATTGTTCAGTGGGTATTTGTTGTGTTGTAACGCTTCATGTTGCCATGGCTAGCGTGAGGCCCAGGAGCAGACGCCATGTTTATTGTGTAAAGTTGCCACCACTATCCAAATGCTTGAGTAGTTGTCATGTCTTGTAGACACATCTCTGATATTAGTATCCACAAGTCAAACGAATTAAACTTTGGAATGAAATGAAGTAATAACTCATATAAATATTATTGCCACATATTTTCAAAAGAAAATATTGCATTTGATAAATGCATAGTGTATATTATCCTAATACAATTCATGTCAACACAAGTAATGGCCACAAAAGCAGCGGATCCAAGGGGCTCCTAGGGGTCTCAAGACCCCTTCTAGGCCATGGAGGGGGGGTCTTAAACTCCCCCGTATCCACAGCAAATATTAGGTAAAGGACAACGTTTATAGGCCTACATAGGAAACAGTATCAATGTAAAGATTGAAGTATTAGCAGCCGGCTAATATTATCCCTTCTCGGGATAGAACGACATATGTGTCGTCCCGTCCCCCCCCCGTTCGTAAGTAGAACGACATATGACAACGATTGACTGAGACCCCCTTGCCAACAAGCCTAGATCCGCCCCTGCACAAGCAATGTAACGTGTTTATACTGTGGTAAGCAGGACATGTCCTTGAATAAATCATTTTGGAACCAACTGTTCTATATATATATATATATATTATATATATATATATATATATATATATATATATATATATATATATATATATATATATATATATATATATATATATATACACTGAGTAAACCTGTGGCCCACGTAACAAAACCTTCCTCCTCACGTTTCAGCAGCTACATGCGAACGCCTAACGATCGGCGGCTACTTGTTCAGCAACATCATTCCTGGCGAGTTTACCCTACTCGCCAATGACTTCAACGGACGTCCAGCGTACGAGAACAAACACACAGGTCTCTACTTCTACTACTACAAGGATTCCAACGACCAGTTCTGGGTGGTTGGAACCAAACTCGGGGAAACAGTGGGTCTAGTGTACAACTACAACTCGGCCACAAACCCTAGGCTTATCACCGGGACGTGGGTGTCTCTCCAGGGAGGACGGTGGGTTGTAGACCCTGATGTACAGTTGCGATGTACATGACGTAGGATGCAGTAAGACATGTTTGTTACATGCACTATGGTGTAACACTATCATGTTCGTTACATGTACTATGGTGTAACACTATCATGAGTCCGATGTTTTACTAATTACCAGCGATATGCGAACAGCATCACACCAGGTTTTTGTAATCAACACTCCGTTGACAGTCTAACTACATAGTTGGCAAAAAGCTGACACTCCAAGGTAATTACCTTGACAGGGTTTATAATGTGTGAATGTGCATGTATGTATGTGTGTGCGTGTGTGTATGTGCGTGTTTGTTCATGCGTTCGATGTTGCGTGCATATATATATATATATATATATATATATATATATATATATATATATATATATATATATATATATATATATATATATATATATATATATATATATATATATATATATATATATATACATATATATATATATATATATATATATATATATATATATATATATGTATATATATATATATATATATATGTATATGTATATATATATGTATATATATATATATATATATATATATATATATATATATTTATATATATATATATATGTATATATATATATATGTATATATATATATATATATATATATATATATATATATATATATATATATATATATATATATATATATATATATATATATATATATATATATATATATATATATATATATATATATATATGTACATGCATACATGCATACATACATACATATAATTATAATCGAGCTAGCATATGTTTGTATGTTTGTTCACGTTTTCCTCCTAGACGGTTTGCACCTCGGGGGCCAAACTTTCAGGGATTAATATACGACCCCACGAATGAAACGTAACGCCTTATTTTTTTCGAAATATCCTGCATATCAAGGGTTATTAGCGTTTTTTAATGGTAAATAAAATGTTCGCTGCGAAAACGTTAACTTCCAACAATCGCAGAAACCATGCACGTAAGCGGCAAATACTTCGGTACGTAAACCGTTTGAGAGTACGTAGCGCCATCTGGGCGGTTTACATTAATTATAGTAGAAAGCACGCACCTATATATTTGCCGTATGACGTTCCCTTAAACAATCTCGAGCTTATTGATGGTATTTTGGCCTGAGGCATTTGGTACACATTGCTATCATGAATGTCACGTATTAACTATCAAGTTATCCAGTCCTGGGGACGGGCATTTTTGCTAGTATATATAATGGCAATGTTCTTCGTTTGTTGGAAAACTGGTGTCATAATAGCTATTTTTGTTATATTTGCAGTCAGTGAATACCGCCCTGTGTAATTCAACTAAACACTCGCAAGGTGGAGCTATTTTCATGAGACTCGCTATACGATGCGCCCATGTTGGGATCATGTTGAGGGTCCTGCAGATAGAGCAATATAAGGGTCATTGTTGATTGATTCAGCTATTGTTTTATTTCTTATACATTACTGCACCGCCAACTAGCGGCATTTAGTATGATAACGACAGCTGAAACTGCCGAAACGGTCTTACGAGACAAAGGTAAATTGACTGTGAAACCAAGAAAAATATATATTGTGTTACAATCACCACTCTGGGGAACTACTTCAGACACATTTCAGACTAAATAAAATCATCAAGTGCACAATTTTGCAGCGTATTGTTTTTCTTCTCTGCAACTTGTTATAAGTATTGACACAACGTCTAGGAAAGGTAGTTGGAAGAAGGACACAATCACGAGTAGTGGAAAGCAGGCGTTGAGGTGGACATCACAGGTATGCGTCCACTCTACATCGTGCCCAGTACTATATTTGGAATGTGTAAGCAACTTACACCAGAAGAATTGATGAGTATGTGGTATAGAAATCGACGTAGTATGCAAGAGATACGATACGTTTCATCCAACTGATATTGATATCGTCTCAGAATTCCTTTTTCATTCGTTTGTGTGCGGAAAGGTCCCATTGTAAGTGGAGATGTATGTTTAAGTTTCACAATTTGCTACCCAAATATTACACATTTATATGTAAGTAAGAGGTACACCGACCGAGGTCACGTGACGGAAATCAATGGAAGAATCCAAGCCAGATCATCATGAAAGCGTCACAACCGAATTTTTTTCCACTACTTGGAGTGAGTCAGTGACGCGAAAATGCGACCACACATGTCCAGCATATCATGTTCCTTTGAAGTGAGATGTTCATGTCCAATATCTCGACGTGGTGGCGATGGACGCAATCACACAGCAGGACTTCAACCTCAAATCAATGTAAATTAGTACAAGTAGAGTTTAAAGTGTTTGATGTACTACAATCGTGCGTCTTTGCGGAGTAAACGTTAGGTTGACGTGTCGCGTTCACGACGCCACCATCAAGTCTAAGGGTCAATTTTGTTAAACGGGTTATCGTCAGCATGGTTTGTTCAAACATGAAGACTTTGATGTAGACGCATGGGTGTCGCTGGCCTTTCTCTCCAACGCTATCTCTTTTCCGTCCACAGTATGTGTGAGTGCGCGTGTCTGTGTGCGTGTCTGTGTGCGTGTCTGTGTGCGTGTCTGTGTGCGTGTCTGTGTGCGTGTCTGTGTGCGTGTCTGTGTGCGTGTCTGTGTGCGTGTCTGTGTGCGTGTCTGTGTGCGTGTCTGTGTGCGTGTCTGTGTGCGTGTCTGTGTGCGTGTCTGTGTGCGTGTCTGTGTGCGTGTCTGTGTACGTGTCTGTGTGCGTGTGGATGTGCATGTATTCCAACATTCCATAAACCCAAACTGTTTTGGAAAGATAATTCCCATTCTACAAAATACATGTGCATTAGATAATCTTCAGGAGAAACTAGACCAGTGGTTAATGACCATAATAAGCGTTCGTCTATTGTTGGATCCATGGAAACAGGGAGGAGCCAGTGCGTGTATGTGTAATGACCTACAGGTAGACCCCTATATACGTGCGCATAAAATAACACCTGACAAAAGACTACATTGACAATAAGAATGGTGGATCTTATTTAACCAAATGTGTATGAGCATGTAATCAAATTCAATTATTTTGTTTCACCAAATGTCCACGCACTCATACAAGACGTTGCACTCATACAAGACTTGTCCGCCAAAACCAGAAGCGACATGGTTCTTCAATGGCATATGTGCGCTTTGTAGGCCTTACAGACAGCATCGCCGTTCAACGCACACGCGCATTTACAACATTTCCGAAGCATGCAGCAATGGAGGCAAGGCTTGAATGAAGAAAAGCGGCTTCTCGCATCCGGCAACGCATGTGCAGACTCCATTCAGGCAGGAACGCATGCAGTATTTCTCTGAATATTAAGAACGGCGAAACATGTGAGATGCTGTTTATGTGTGATCTGATAGTTGTTGTGGACTCACTGAGAAACAGTGCAGAATCAGTAGCCGACAGAGGGCTCCACTTAACACATGCGGTCTTAAACTCTTCACCAGTGGCACAACTTACCATTTCACCACTGCCACAACTTATTTTGATGTGTAGATTCTACATCTTTATTTCATTTAGCAAACTAGTGTTTTGTCTTGAAATGTTTACGTTTCAATTGCATACAATTGTGGATAGTGTTTCTATTGAAATTGTGTCTAGAAACACAATAACGTTCGCTCGTGTAAGTGATATGCTGAGTGGCGCCACTGTTGGGGAGAGTGAGTGGTGATATGCTGAGTGACGCCACTGTTGGAGAGTGTGAGTGGTGATATGCTGAGTGGCGCCACTGTTTGGGAGAGTGTGTGTCATTAACAGAACATAAACAGTTGCCGACAGAGGGCTCCACCTAACACATTCATTGCATGCATCAGAAACGAGGCCGACTGCTGTTTTCTGTATGAAGTGTATTTTTGGTTACAAAATACCGCAGAGGTAGTTGAGAGCTTGCGAAAATGCATAAACATCCCGGCACACAATGTTGTGTCCCCGATGTGATTTCGTAAGCCTACGTATCTGATTAGTCCGATTACGACGGGAGTAGTTGCTTACGTCATGACAGTACATAAGGGCGGATGCAATGACAATGACACTATTGTTTACATTTGATGTGCTACGCACTGTCAATTTAACAACTCATTTGCAGGTTTGTTTTGTGTATTACCAATGGACAGCTACAATTCATGTACCCTGACTACTCGCAAATCCGGACGTCATCACTGGGTTTAATGTGTCCGTATTAACGAGGTTCCTCTGTAGTTATGTGGATTAATAACAAAGATACTTAATTCACTTTGATCAATATAGAAATACTTGATTAGTCATAGTATTTACGGCATTTCCTCTAGTTGGAAGTTGGACTGGAATAGATAATGCATGTATACATTAATTATTCTGCGCCAACTTCAGTGGTTAATAGCTCAAATGTTAATATTTTGATGAGAAAACAACTGTGTAAAATGTCACAGCAATCCGTTTAGAGGAAATGACCGCTCACACTAACCCGAGCCAGTTGATTTAGCTATGCTATGCAGGGAATAAACATTGTCTAATGCATAGGTCACAATAAACAAATATAAAACAGTTCAGTAGTTTTCGAGATATTGTATTATATATAGATATTGACATTTCGGTGAAATGCGGGTGAAATTTATGTATTTTTACAATGTTCCTTTGAAGTGAGACGTTCATGTCCAATCTCTCGACGTGGTGGCGATGGACGCAATCACACAGCAGGACTTCAAACTCAAATCAATGTAAATTAGTATAAGTAGAGTTTAAATGTTTGATGTACTACAATCGTGCGTCTTTGCGGAGTAAACATTAGGTTGACGTGTCTCGTTCACGGTGCCAACATACAGTCTAAGGGTAATTTTTTTTATCAGAAACGGGTTATCGTTCGCATGGTTTGTTCAAACATGAAGACTTTGATGTAGACGCATGGGTGTCGATGGCCTTTCTCTCCAACGCTATCTCTTTTCCGTCCACTGTACGTGTGAGTGCGCGTGTCTGTGTGCGTGTCTGTGTGCGTGTGCATGTGCATGTGTTCCAAAATTCCATAAACCCAAACTGTTTTGGAAAGGTAATTCCCATTCTATAAAATACATGTGCGTTAGATAATATTCAGGAGAAACTAGACCAGTGGTCAATGACCACAATATGCCTCCGTCTATTGTTGGAGTCAGGGAAAGGGGGAGGAGCCAGTGCGTGCGCGCATGCGTGCACGTGAGCTTGCTCGCGTGCGTGTACGTGTAATGACCTACATGTAGACCCGTATATACGTGCGCATAAAATAACACCTGACAAACGACTACGTTGACAATAAGAATGGTGGATTTTATTTAACCAAATGTGTATGAGCATGTAATCAAATTCAATTATTTTGTTTCACCAAATGTCCACGCACTCATACAAGACGTGTCCGCCAAAACCAGAAGCGACATGGTTCTTCAATGGCATATGTGCGCTTTGTAGGCCTTACAGACAGCATCGCCGTTCGACGCACACGCACATTTACAACATTTCCGAAGCATGCAGCAATGAAGGCAAGGCTTGATGAAGAGCGGCTTCTCGCATCCGGCAACGCATGTGCAGACTCCATTCGCGCAGGAACGCATGCAGTATTTCTCTGAATATTAAGAACGGCGAAACATGTGAGATGCTATTTCTGTGTGATCTGATAGGTGTCGTGGACCCAATGAGAAACAGTGCAGAAACAGTAGCCGACAGAGGGATCCACTTAACACATGCGTTCTTAAACTCTCCACCAGTGGCGCAACTTACCATTTCTGCCACAACCTATTTTGATCAAGATTAACGAGGTTCCTCTGTAGTTATGTGGATTAATAACAAAGATACTTAATTCACTTTGATCAATATAGAAATACTTGATTAGTCATAGTACTTACGGCATTTCTTCGTCGGTGGAAGTTGGACTGGAATAGAGAATGCATATATACATTAATTATTCTGCGCTAAGGTCAGTGGTTAATAGC
This sequence comes from Lamellibrachia satsuma, assembly GCA_033239005.1. Taxonomy (NCBI): domain Eukaryota; kingdom Metazoa; phylum Annelida; class Polychaeta; order Sabellida; family Siboglinidae; genus Lamellibrachia; species Lamellibrachia satsuma. Next base: position 34,544,820 of record BSQZ01000001.1, on the reverse strand, counting down.
TCAAATGTTAATATTTTGATGAGGAAACAACTGTGTAAACATGTCACAGTAATCCGTTTAGAGGAAGTGACTGCTCCCACGAAACAAAGCTTAACATCACACATATAGAATTTAATCCCGAAATTCCATTATA
>BSQZ01000001.1:34414687-34539687 GCA_033239005.1 Lamellibrachia satsuma | reverse complement strand
GATTGCAGTTGTTTTGCACATCAGTAATTTAAATGTGCATGATTTTTATGAAGATGTAATGTATACAGCACTGGACAGCAGCGGCCTAGAACAAATATTTTGATGGAGCGCTACGCAAGAAATGTACAGGATCTATATAACTGATGATACACGATGATTTCAGTTATATGATTTAGAGTATACATCTAAAATGCTGACAGAGAAAATTATAAAGACACACAATACAGAAGATTTGGGTGAACATAGAATGTTGTAGGATGGTAACTTACATTACAATTGTATGTACATATATCTATTTACCTTGACGCAATCATTAAGATGGGCGTGTCCTGGATTTTCATGTGACAATCGAATTTTGTAGTTAAGTCTGTCTATCGGTGTTTTGGCAAAGGCTTTAGACAACTAGTTTTGGTGGACGCGTACACCTCATGTCCCTGGCCACCGTGTTGTGTGGATGGCATGCCTGTCCGCGTCCTATACGCAACGGAAACGTGTTCGTGGCAACCTGTGCGGACTCGTGGTTGTGGTACTTTCCTAGGCAAACGACAATATTTCGTCAAAAAAGAGTAAAAATTTTTAGTAATGTATTATTATTATTATTATAGGGTACTTTTGATTTTGCATAGATCTAGTAGAAACATATTTCCGTTATCCAAAACACATATGCAATCATACAACATGCGGAAGTCGTAGCAACTGGGAGGACTTCGTCAAGTTCGGGTGTGAGAAGTCCTGGGCTGAGGAGAGTGGATGATAAAGTGTGGGAAGGCAATGAGATAGATGCTAGGGAGAGCTCAGCTCAGCCTGGGAGGAGGTTGAAAGGAGGTAAGGTGACAGGACGGAAGGAGACAGGGTGTAAGGAGATGGGACGTAAGGAGACGGGAGCGAAGGACACGGAACGTAAGGAGACAGGGGACTTGACGGGAGGGAAGACGACTGGAGCTAAGGAGACGGGAGGGACTGGGACGGGAGGGAAGGCAATGGGGGACGACGATGGGAGCGAGGGAGACGGAAGGGAAGGAAACGGGAGCGAAGGAGACAGAGGGAAAGGGACAGCAGGGAAGGCGACGGGAACGAAGGTGTCAGAAATTAGGGCAACATGAGCGCAATATAGCCAGGAGACGGGAGGGAAAGGTGACAAGTTGATGGAGAGAGGGAGATTAACGTGACACGACCGCAGGACAGAAGGCGACGGAAGGGATCCGATGCAAGAGCTACTCTGAGGCAGTGAGGATAAGAGTGAGGGTGCTTGTGGGTGATTAAATAGAAATGAAGACTGACAGAGCACTAAACAAGGGGAAGACGTGATGGTTTGCTTTCCAGGGAAAAAAATAGAGGTTATCACAGAGAGGGTGGAAAAAGCATGGGTCCGGGCAAGGGAAGATCTAGTTTAGTGCACATAGGGACTAATAACGTGGAGAGGGAAGGTAAAACTGCGAGAATTATGAAATAAAGGTAGTTAGTCAGAACAATTAGCAGACACGGCTTGAGCAGATAATTATGCCAGGGATCTTACCAGCAATGTGAAGCAGGAATCACGCATATAAAACACGTTAGTTCAGCAGCTATGTAGGGAAGAGGAAGTTCGATTTGTGGAGTAGTGGGAATGTTTTGTTGGGAGGGTTAATATGTACATAAGAAATGGGCTTCATCTAAGTTGAAAGGGTGCTGCAGTGTTTGTGGATGAACTCTCAGCAGCAGTCGACATTGGCGTGGGTAGCATAAATTACACAATCTAAAAGACGCTATGAGCAAAAATTATAAAATATGATATGGCAATATTGTTAAATCGTGTTAAAATGTATTTTTGGTAGCGAACATTGTTTACACTACAAGCGCAGGCGGGGGGGTGTACTTAGAAAATCCTCAAACAAGATAACAGGCCACACAAAAATGTCCGGAAAACATTTCTGAAGGTGTTTATAAATGCGTTTGTCTAAATGCAAGGAGCATAATAAACAAGAAACACTAATTAAACATTGTGGTAGAACACACTGACCCTCTCATAATAATAATAACTAAATAATGGGCCAACAAAGACATATCAGATGCTGAATAAGGAGAGGCAGGATACATACTCATTAGGAGAGGTCAAATAGGAAGGGAGTATTTTATATATTAAAGAATCTTTTCACATTTACGAAATACAATTAGAAAGGGAAACAGATTGCGATGAAGCTGTTTGGTGCAATATAGTTACAGGAAATTCAACATTAACTATTGGATTAGTTTACTGGAGTCTAAAAATTAACGAAGAGGATAACCGAAAATGCAAAACACTATAAAGGAGGTGAGTAAAGGAGAATGTATCATTATGGGATATTTTAGCCACGGACACATACAATGGAAATTTCTTGACAGTACAGGGGATGAGGATCAATGTTTTTTATTCAGGACAACTTCCTTACTCAACACATGCTAGAACCAACAATTGGAGAGAACGTATTAGATATAGTTTTGTCTTCACAAAACCAATTACTGGACAATATCAAACTATATTAACCATTGGGTGATCATAATCACATACATTTTGACATCAAAGTAAAATCAGAAAGTAAAAATAAACAAATAAAGGAGACACGTCCGCAAAGATAAATATAAAGATCTGAGAAAATACTTAGCAAAGCTAGATAGGAATAACATGCTGAGCAATTGAATGTTGGGACGTTCTAAAATATGAAATTGAGAATATCGTTGATCAATATGTTCCCTTGAAACAACAAAGGAAACGGTCTAGAAAGAAGCACGTGTCAAAAGAAGCTATTAGAAAAATAGCGTACAAGCAAACTATGTGGAGGGTTTATATGCGTACCAGAAAGGATGAAGACTATATAAAATTACAAAGAGGCACGTAATGCAGTTGTGACTCAACATATACGTTACAAGCTATAAATAAAAATATGTGACTCAACATATACATTACAAACTATGAATAAAAATTAGCATGTAGCATAAAAAATTAAAGTTGCTATGCGCATGCTAAATTAAAAACAATGAAGGATAATAAATCACCTGGAGTGGATGGAATTCCTCTAAAACAACTAATGGAAACAGTAGAACACACCACTTGCAAGAGGTTTCAATTTGTCATTAAAAGAGGGTGTGGTCTTTTTTGAATGGAAAGAAGCAAACATCATACCACTGTTTAAAAAGGGTTCGAAAAGTAAGTCAGTGATTTTTACATAGGTGATTTGTAATTTTTTAGAAAAGTTAATTAAATACCATATGGTGGACTTCTTCTTTAGGCATAAATTATTAAATCCATCTCAACATGGATTCCTAAAGGAGAGGAGAAATATAACATACAAGGTAAAAAGCTAATTATACCTATTAAAAGCAATAGTGGCGCCAATATCGTAAGAAGGTTATATATACGCTTGAACGAATTCAGAGAAGAACAACTAAAATGATTCAAGAACTGAGAGACCTTAGCTATGAATAACGTCTAAAAGATTGTGGTTTAACAACTTTAAAGACAAGGAGGTTAAGAAGAGATCAAATTGAACTGTGTATGATATTGAATGGGTATGAAAATATTGATAGAAAATGTTTTTCTCACTCAAGAAAGATATTAGAACTAGACGACATGAGGTAACATTAGTAAAGGATCAGTGTAGAATGGATATCAGAAAGTACTCGTTTTCACAGAGGACTATAAACGAATGGAACAAATTATTATCTACAGATTGTGTATACTACATTATTTGAAAAAGTTATGCGTGGATAACGCATAAAATGTAGTGTAACAGTATTGCATGCCGTTGTAATGAAGTTTTTAAGTTTACTTATAAGGTAATGACTGCTTGGGGAAAATAGTGTTCAAATTTTCGATATACTCGGTTTATTTATTCGTTTTATCTTTCTTTGTCTTGCTTTCAGACATGGACTGCGCACCAGAGAGCCCTAGAATGAAACATCCAAGGAATAGGCAAAAGTCAAAGAAAACCGGTACTATTTATTTATTATAAGGGGACATATGGCAGCTAGAATGATGTTTTATGAAAAGCAAACTTACTCAAAATGTGTTTCCTCCTTATTCCAATATTTTTGTATGTTTAATATAAATAAAGTTCACTTTTATAACAGTGACTTACCTCTACATTTTTTACATGGTTAAAGCTTTCTTCTAGCAAGTAATCAATGCTGTTATTCAATCGCTGATGGCCATTTACCCAAAAAAATGACATTTTGGCAACGGGAAAGTTCAACACTCTGGAATTTAAAATGATAATGATCATCTCGTTTGGAGTGTTGTGTCTGCCTGCATATTAACCAAAAATGGCCTTAAAAATTTGGTTTTGTGCAATATCTTGGGGGTAGTGAATAAAAATGTGTTGACAAATGTTAAATTTAGAATATCATAACTTTTAAAATTTAGATGAAGGAAAATATTCATAATGTTGGAATTTTTTTAGAGGAATTCTCGAGTTAACTAAGCCAATGGTGATTGTGAAAGTATTATAATAAAACATCCACTACTTATGTGTTGTAATTTTTTTAGAGGGGCTATAATTCCGTCATATGGCAGCTATTTTGTTTGTTGCCATGAACACGGGGTATGGCATGAAAATTTGCAATATATTTTTTACTCGAAAAAACCAACTCTACACTTTGGGTGTAAAAAATTGCACTGTGCAAAACAATCCTATCCAGCTTCCATATATCCCCTTAATTAAATATATTTAAAAAGGGTAATATTTAATTTTTTGGGGGGGTAATTTCCCATGCATAAAGGTCGTATATTTTTATCCCTAAAACCGAACTTAAAACTTATCATAGCAGAGTACTCGTTGATGTGTCATAGCAGATATCTTGGTGGCAGAGTGGTTAGCACACCCACAAACTCTGATCACGAGGGTTATGGTAAAATGCCTGGCCATAACTAAACAGTTTAATATATGTAAACACTGCTCTTTCCATTGTAACGCAGATGATCGTTATAATATCAGTCATGTCTTTCTCTCTCAGGAGATAAGCTCAGGGTTGTTCCATTTTAATTCGTTGGTGGGGGTCACTATAATTCCAAATTCATTGGTGAGGTACCAATTATTTGCAATTCTGTGGTGGGGTATTCTCAGAATTTCCACATTCCACATATGGGTTCTGAATGTAGGGTCCTGGCATATTATTTCCTCTGTCAGAAATAATTTTGGTCAATTCTGATGGTACCAAATTATAACATAGGTATACAGTGTGCATCAATATAGTTACTCATTGATTTTGTAATGTGAGTGCTACTAATTCAGGTCCACCTCCACATTTTAACGGAATAGCCCTCACCAAAAGGCTAACTGAGTGCGATGTTGCACTATATAAGAAATTTATTTTTTATTAAATAACAGTTAATAATAAGTTCAACTATTTTGCAAAAATAGTTTTCAAAAATGTTCTTTAAACAGCCTTAGAATGTATTCTCAATATTTGTAGATAGCAATACATTTGTATTCTTATTCAAGTACATTCATGGTTCTGTGAAAATTTCTTTTGCATAGGACACAGCACTGTGAGAAAAAAGCCTTGGTCACACGAGGAGAAGTCAGCAGTAGAGAAACACTTGAGCAGATTCATTACAACGATGAAAGTGCCAGGAAAGAAGGCTTGTGCGGAGGCAGTGGAACTGGAATCAGCATTGCAGTGCCGGTCTTGGGAAGCAGTCAGATATTATGTGTACAATTGTATTCAGATGAAGAAAAAATTAAGGAAGTGAATAATTTTTGTAGAAGGCTGCAGCCAAGTCATTTATGCATTGCATAGACATGTATGTATTTTGGAACCATGCACATTTCTATTAATAACTGCTGCATGCATCATTTGTGCTATTCATATTTGCATTTTCTACCAAGTGTTGACTTCGTAGTTTGTACCAAAATTGATTCGTTTCAAGTATATTTCTCCATGGCTCATACAAGACAAAATGGTTGATAGCCAGTAATTGTAAAGAATAAAAATGATGAACCTGTTAACAAAACTGTGTGTTTTGTATATAGGAAGTAGATTGATACCTATGAAGGTTATATATAGTGTAACGTCATTGATTTCATGCAGCAGTAACAATTGAGATATATATAGTAAAGTAGAATAGCATATTCTCAAGCACCACATATAATTCGACAACCAGGTACATTCTTTATTCTTATTTGAGATGGCACCTTCTGATTTTCCTAGGGCGATGTATATGTGTACCCACATTCAAACCGCACATTAGATTTTTCCATGAAAAGCGCACCATCTGAAATCAATCTAGGAAGTCTTCAGTAAGGAGCATGTATGGTTTCTTCTTTGCGAATGTGTATGTAAAGTCATCGGTTGGAAAGTGACTGCAGGGATCCTCATTAACAAGTGTCTCTGGTGAAGTATTTGCTTTGGAGCACATGTATCGGTTCGCAGTTTCAAGGGTTTATGGGAAATCTTCGGTTGAGAGAGTGTGTTGTAAGGTCCTCAGTTGCAAGTGTGTATGGGAAGTCCTCAGTTGAGAGAGTGTGTGTGGCAGGTTCTCAGTTGCAGGTGTACAGTCATATCATTATTGTATCTTCTAAAGCAAGCTAGTCAGTATGATCCACAATGTCTATAATACCAACTAAAACAAGTTAGAGTTAAATATTTTCACAAACTTTGTTTTTATGAGCTTATTAGTTGGATCCCCAGTTGCAGGTGTGCTGTCACAAGTACCCACTTGGCACCTTGTACACGTGTGTTTGTGTGCGTGCGTGCGTGCGTGCGTGCAATGATAACTGATAACAAAATATTTCATCTTGTTCTTTTAATTAATTAATCGTGTTATATTGGTTAACTAATTACATAGTATTTCTATTTATAAAATTGGACATCATTATTTAGAAATTATTGAGATCCTCAGCTTACATTTGATATATTCAATTATATTGTCATTGAAGCATTCATCTTGTTCTATTAATTCATTAATTTTTTTATTAATTAATTAATAGTTTGTGTTCCATCTACAATTATGGTAGATACATTTAATTATTGCGCTCCTCAGCTTTCAATAGTCACAACAAACTAATTATAACAATTAATTGACTTCCCTAAACATCATGCACATTTATGCAAATTAGGCGAACAGAAATTGTTAAAATGGTAAAGTTTTTTTACATATTTGAAATCTGGAACTAGAAATCTATCAGTGTGCCAAATTTCATTGATAACACTTGAACATAACTGTTTTTGTTACAGTTTTAATTAAATATGCCCACTTTTTGGTCCATTTCTGGTTCATTGTTACCGTATAATAGACGTCTTAAAAAAATCATATCTCGAAAAGTGCTTTACCGATTATGACACTGTTTTCATATTTCCCTAATTGTTATTACGTATTATGATCAGCTAGGAGTGGTTTGCTAATTTTGCAGCTGACGTAACTGTTACTATGTCAAATATTTCAGATATTAATAAAATATGCGCGGGACCCCAACGTTTTTCGCGTTTTATAGATTTCGAGGTCCAATGGATTTCAAACAACCTTTAAAATGTTGATTTTAGTGTAGCTGAGAATAGTCAACAATGGAATGAATGAAAAAGCCTGTAATCAACAGGAGGCGCTGCTTTACGAAACATGCCATACGCTAGGTGTCACTACATGTTCCGTGTCACGCATGTGTTGTCAAGCGTTATAGGCGAGTCACAGGCGAAGTTGTTGTTTTAAGTTTATCAGTCATGGGTAAGTCTTATTGTCCAAATTAGTTGTTATCTTATCCGGTGTGATTTTGAAAGTTCACTGACGAGGTTGCTAATTAGTAATCGACAACACAGCATTGTGCAACTTAAAATAAGAGATCTGTCATACATCGAAGTTTAGTTTCGTTTTACGAAGTGGTTCTGTAGACGAGAAGATGGGCCGCAGTTCCAACGTAAATACACTGCTGTTCTAGTTTGTCGGTTACCATCCCCGATAATTTTATTGTTTTAACTTGAGGAGTAATTTATGTTGGGTTGGTGTTAGGGTTAGCTTTTTTAGGGATTGGGGTTAGGTGATTCGGGAAATGTAGTCTGTTTTATGTGGGCTAGTCTAGCCTTAATTATACACTAAGCGGCATAGAACTAGCCAAAGTAGCATAAGTTAGTGACTGCACCAAGGTCAGGTATAATAGTATACACCGGTTAAGCCTGTACAACATCTACATGTACAACGTATTACGGTACAAAGATGATTAGCACTCAAGTCAGCCCATAGACAGACCGTATTGCTGTTAATCCGTAGGCAGCCAACCTACGTTTCATCATCAATTATATTATTGATATACACGTCCATCCGGCAATCAAGCAATATACTAAATTTACAACAGGTGCACCCACTCCCAGACAGTGGATCCACTCAGCATATCACCACTGCCACACATTGATTATGGATTCAAAATGGACAATGACAGAATGGTCTGCACAAGCGGTTGGCTCTGCGACGCTATTGTTGTTTACGACTCGTTACGTCATTCAACTGTGCACTTGACGGCGTAACATAGTTTAAAAAAAACGTTATTGTGTTTCTAGACACATTTTCAGTGCAAACACTATTCACAATTGTAGGCAATTGAAATTGGGAGATTTCTTGAAAACAATTAGGAGTATGCCAAATGAAATAAACATTTGCATATTCTGCACATCAAATATAAGTTGTGGCAGTGGTGAAATGGTTAGTAGCGCCAATGGTGGGGAGTTTGCAGATACCAGAGAAAATAATGGGTATTCATGGTTGGATTTATTTGCTTTGTTATGGAACTAATGGATGAACAAACAGTAGTTTATGTAATTACGTAATGGGATGAAAACAATAGGTCGAATTTGATGGTACTGATTCTGTGTTCTATTGTAAGTCCTCCATTATATTTGATATACTTAAATGATATTATAAATGCAAGCACACTTTTTGAATTACCATTATATATAATTGATTCAATCATAATAAGTACATCGGGGTATTTCACCACAGACAATAATTTCAATAAAATCAGTAACGAGTAACAACAAAAATAAATGAATGGCTAAAAGTCAACCTACTGTCATTAAACATTGGCAAGCCGAAAAAGTCCCATTATTGTTTTTAATGATTGAACGACTGAATATGTAGATAACTTATATGTCCTATGATTAACAAATGATAACATTGATCAAATATGTTCTACAATTTCACGCACTATTGGACTAATAAACAAGATGGTTCATTCTACAATGTAATTTAATAAACCTATGCAACTCACTAATTCTTCCCCATATGATTTATTGTATACGGGTATGGGGTATTATAGCACCAGAACGTAGCACAACTAGAGAAGTGGGCAATAAGAATGAAAACAAAAGTTAATATAAGTACCCACTGATCCATTGCTAACATTATCAAACTGCTAAAAGTTTAAGATGACGTTAAACTGCAACAATTAAAATGTTATCACAAATATGTAAACTGAAATCTTCCGGAATATCTTATGTGCACATGTATGACACCAGAAGTCGTAGAAATATCCGCAGTTAAAGCTTTGAACTGGCAAAAAAGCACTAGACATAGCATCGCTCGCTTATTCAATACCACCCCTAATCTAATCACGGACACAATCTAAACCCACTCTTTACAAGGCTTAAGCACATATAAAAATGTCACATTCAAGCTGTAAAGCAAATTAACAGTTAGCATCTTGATTAACGAATACACTTATACAATGGGTTTTGTAGTTTTTTCTTTGAAATAAACTTTATAAATTTGTGTTTTTTTCAAATTAGTTTACTCATATTCAGAAAGTTCCTTTCAAACTGAATGTACAATATTTTATCACACTAAATAGACTCGTCTTCATATAATCTTTTCCACATCGAAAATAGTTTTATTATTGTTATTATTAATATAAAGGATATGTTTCTTAAATGTTATTTAACTTTGCATTTGTTAAGGTGGCTCACGCGATAGCGACCATGTCATGGTCTTAGTGGAAGTCTCTGATCAATACAACACCACATCATTTAATTTGGATATAACACGCACGCACGGAAATGCAAGCACACATGTAGGATATTATTTAATTAACATTTTTTTTCTTGCTTAGAGGTGCATGCAATATAAATTACACAACACTCCATTATACATAAAACATAATATTACGTTTACGAAGAGTTGTATAATTAATTTTTTACGTATTGATCAAATAAATGCAATTGGGGGGGTTGGGTCATGGCATCCATTTGGTTTTGGGATTTAAAAGAGTGTTGCTATGTTGAATTTGAATACTGTTTGACTATAAACATTCTTGGCCCTATTTTCGACATCTCAACTACGTAACTCTATGGAGTTTGTTTATTTTGTTAACACAGTATAACATGTTTGCAACATTCCCTTTCTTCCTCTGTTTTGATGCTGCGTTTGCGGAATATGTTTGTAAATTATTATTGTCTTTCTTGTAGCATCCGCTGCTATGAAAGTCCAGAAGTTTGTTGACAAAACATATCAGAATGATTTCATGAAAGATATGCATAAACTACGCCAGAACGAGGAGTTTGCTGATGTGACACTGCAGTCGGGTGACGTCCAAATCCGGTGTCATCGTATCGTTCTGGCGGTCGCAACGGATTACTTCAAAGCAATGTTCCGGTGTGGTCTTCAAGAAAGCACGTTAGCCACAGTCCAGCTGACAATGGAACCGGAGATACTGACCAGCATCGTCGACTATATGTACACCGGGGAGATTGAGCTGACTATCGGCAACGTGGAGAGATTGGTCAAGGCAGGCGACGTCTTACAACTGGATGGCCTGAGAGCTGGCTGCGATGAATTCATGGTAACACAAGTGGAGTTGCGTAACTGTGTCGAATTCTACAGATTTGCCAAGTTGTATCGACTCGATAAGCTGCACAGGAATGCCAAACAACTGATGCTGGCCGAGTTCAAAGCTATCGCATTTAATGCGGAGTTCAAAGAGTTCTCTTGTTGCGATCTCATCGAGTTTATCAAAGAAGATGAACTTATTGCTGAAAACGAGGATGTTGTCTGTGAGTCCGTGCTAGACTGGGTTCGACATGACCTTGCCAACAGGAAGGCGTCCTTGGAAACGATCCTTGAACACGTCCGCCTGCCATATTGTACGAGCAACTACCTGTGGCACATGAAGGACACACGTGATGTTTTGACCCCCAAGTGTTTTGAATATCTACACGAGGCAATGGCGTTTCAGGCAGATCCTGTGCATAAACATGAGATCACCAGTTGTCGCACGCTGCCACGCATCAACTTCCGATTGAAGTCTTGCCTCCTGGTGGTTGGTGGGCTGATTCCATCGTATAACTCATTTGATGAGTACAACTGTTGTCAGTACTATAAGGAAGACACCGATTGTTGGGAGTCGCTGACGGATCCGTCACCGTTTGTCGGCAGGTTGTACAGTGTGAGTTACATGGACGGAGGCCTGCTTATGATAGGCGGGCAGAAGGGTGGAATCACGACGTGCAAATGCTGGCTCTTTGACTTGGCCACAAAGAAGTTTAAATCGATGCCGCCACTTAACACTGCACGACGTAACCACCGCAGTGTCTCTCTGGGCAAATGCATCTATGTGGTGGGTGGGATGGATGTCGATAAGGAAATGCTCGCGTCTGTTGAATGTTTGGATACTAAGCGGCAACAGTGGCTATTCATACCCGCCATGCCACAGACGGCGTGGAAGCCCATGGTTTGCACCTACAGCAACATGATATTTGTTTTCGGTGGCGGAGATGCACAGGACAAAGCCCAGGTGTATGATACGACACGGGGTCAGTGGAGCATTCTGTCAGACATACATAAAGCGTGCAACCGCAGTGCTGCTGCTGTCACTCTGAACGACTTTATTTATGTGGTGGGCGGCAACAACCGCGCATGTTTCAAATATGACCCGGCCACAGATAGATGGACATGTCTTACCGGGCCACGCCAGAAACACAGCTACGCCCCAGCAGTCGTGTGGCGTGGGAGTATACTGGTGGCAGGGGGTGACGATGCTAAGGAAAAATCAACTGCCATTGAACAATATGATCCCCTAACAGACACCTGGAGTTACTGTAGCATAGCACCACTAAAGGAGATGCTTTCACGTCATATCATGATGAATGTTGACCTCCATGATATGTGACATTGTAAACAGTTTACACATCAGGTCTGTGTGTACATTGCAACTTGCATTATGCTCATCACGAAGTGATGGTATCAAATAATTGTCCATGTTGTATTACATGTAAGTGTAGTACAGTGGTTTTCATTTCAATCACTAAGAATTACTGCTCTTATGCTCTCCATTTTGGTTTTCCTAGTTTCATTGTTTAATTATACCTTGCAGATCCTTACTGTTGAAGTGTTCGTCAAACATGTGCAGATGGGTATAGGTCATCGAATATCTGTATCTATGCATTCATTATTCTCACGCACTGTTGGTGGGCTGATAAGCAAGTTTCTCAATGCCTCGTACGCGGTGTTTTCCCCCTCTTGTTGACCTCTTTTTCCCCCTCTTGTTGACCTCTTTTTCCCCCTCTTGTTGACCTCTTTTTCCCCCTCTTGTTGACCTCTTTTTCCCCCTTCCTGCTAGACAAATTACTGATCATGGTATTTCAAACTAATGATAGTTGCGCATCATAGCGATACAAACAAATGTAAGCAATCGCGGAAGGATCTTCGTACTGTCTTTATGATAACGTTGTGGTGGGGTTTCTGCAAAACGCTGTCAACTGTTATGCTGCCTTGTACGCCAGTGAATAACTTCGTACGTGCATGCGTGTGTGTGCGCACTTAGGCATTCATGCATGCATGCTTGTATATATGTATATGTTATCGTAATAATCATGCATACCTTGTTGAACGCAATCCCATCTGTCCATACTGTGTGGTAGCGGTAGACAACAAACACACGAATATTATATGCACACGCAACATACCACTTGGATGAATTAATATATTAAATTAATCAAACATAATGCAAGTAGAGCATTTATGTTTGTATGCCATACTACTGTATTTCCTTGGCTTCCTGGATTACGAACACAGACTAATGTCGTGGTGCAATAGTAGAGGAAATATTAAAAACAAGAAGCTGGTGTTGGTCAACCAGAGTAAACCTTCACGTGAGGTCCTGTGGGAATCGAACCCACATCCGCCACCAGTCCTTGTCTGTAGCATTGCTAGTAGCATTTAATAAACAACGTTTTGTGTTGCAACATCTCGTAGTGGCTATATTTGTGGTATATTTGTTTTACAAAGATTAATGTGTGAATATATTTAAGATTTTCATCCAAAACAAATGCCCAGCTGGCAAATGGACAAGACATCCATTTGTTTATCGAGATTCCAACAATTTTGTCATCTACGTGTAACCCGCCCTCTTGATATAATTATTTGTCAGTTTAGTTTTTAAACATGTTCACGCTCACGGCTGTATACATTTGCACAATCTGCAGGTAATCTGTTCCATTCATGAATGGTCTTCTATGAGAATGAGTACTTTCTGATATCCAATCTACTCTGATCCTTCACTAATGACACCTCGTGTAATCTGGTTCTACTATCTTTCTTAAGTGATACAATAAAGTTCTATCAATAGTTTCACACCCATTCAATATCCTACAAACGTCAATTTGATATCCTCTTAACCTACTTGTCTCTAAGGTTGTCAAACCACATTCTTTAAGACGTTCTTCATATCTACGTTCTCTCAGTTCTGGAATCATTTTAGTTGTTCTCTGTATTCGCTCTAACGTAACTATATCCTTCTTATGATATGACCTACAAGCTTGTATACAGTATTCTAAATGAAGCCTAACTATTGCTTAATATGGACGTATAATTAGCTATTTTTCCTTATATGTTATATTCTTCTAATCATCCCAAGAATTCGATCACCCTTTGAAGCTACAACACCACATTGCTCTGATACATTCATATCAGCACGTATTGTTACTCATAAATCATTTTCATTTATGGTAGTACCAGTATTACCCATTTTATATTTTACATCCAAGTTCCCGTGTCTTGTATGTAGGCATTTACATTTCCAAAAATGTAATAACATCTGCTATTTACCAGACCATTTGTCTGATTTGTCGTTTTGTAAATGTTGTTTATCTCCATCATGTTTAACCTTTCTAAACCCACATATTTCAGTACTTTACTTATTATATTATCGTCCAAGTCATTGATATATACTAAAAATAATAAAGATCCCAATACTAATCCTTGTGGCACCCCACTCAAAACTGATTTCCAGTTGTTTTCTGTCAGTCAGCCATTTTTCTAACTAGACAATTTTGCCATATCCGACACCATGGACTTCTAACTTATGAAATAGTCTTTGCTGTGGAATTTGTCAAAAGCTTCCTGAAAATCTAAGTAGATAATATCCACTGGTGATCCCTCGTCTATCTACTTGGTAATTTGTTCTTTAAAAATATGACATATTTGTTAAGCTTGACCTAGCTTTTAGGAATCCGTGTTGAGATAGATTTAATAAGTCGTTTAACAAAGAAGTTCACCATGTGGTATTTAATTAACCTTTCTAATAATTTACAAACCATTGATGTTAAACTCACTGGTCTGTAATTATCTGACTTATTTCTCGAACTCTGTAATGATGTGGTGTTTGCTTCTTTCCATTCTAAAGGATCCATTCTCTTTTAATAACAATTCTTGCAAGTGGTATACTAATGTGTTCTACTGAGTAGTTTTGGCTGAATTCCATCCACTCCAGGTGATATATTATCCCACTTTAATATATTAAATTACTCCACTTCCCCTTCTCTCTCGTCTGTCCATCTTAGCCATTGCATAACCTCTCGATGATAATTCCGCATCTTAATTTGCCAATGATTATGTGATTCCTTTTACATGAGGGTCAACATCCGCTATCATAATGTCTAACTCCCCTTTATATTTAGTAAGCTACGGATATTTAAACATTTCATTGGATATTTATGTGTACCCCTCCTTTGAGTTGTCTCTGTGAGTCGCTCTCCATGCATATCCACTTTAGATAACATAAGGTAACTGTGTCCTCGTCGACAACCCTGACAAACCCACACAGAAGAACTTCCCCGTGGTTATCTACATAAACTCAATGTCAAATGTAAAAGAAGCTAGCATGCCTGATGAAGAATTCGAAACACAATATCGTTATTTGTTGCATACAAAAATTAGGTGCAGATACGTTATGTGTTGTACAATTAGGTGCAGATACGGCAGCGCATTCCCACACATACCTTGCGCGACAGTCATAGTGTGAGTCAAACAAATCGAACAAAAGACATCGCGACCGGCTACTTATAGACTGCAACTATGCCTCACACTTGTGCTGTGAGTGGGTGCACGAACAGGTCCGATGATGCAAGGGTGTAAACATAATGTTTTGTCATTCCTGTCATCGTAGGTCACCAGGGAGAACAGACGAAAGATTTGTCAACACAGCGCAGGGGGGCCTGGGTAGGGAATATCAACAGGAGAAAAACTCCGTCGAAATACGCGAAAGTCTGTTCCGATCATTTATTGACAGGTTTTTCCGTTATTATTGATTACAACGAATTTATATCTTTCAGAATGTTGTTTATGTACTAGTCACTCATGATTCGAAAATTACGATCTTGGCTGGCTTAAGACGGTTAAGTTAAGCCGCACTGTCAGGTCCGGCCGCCCTGTCAGCCCCGGCCGACCTGTCAGCTTCGGCCGACCTGTCAGTCCCGGCCGACCTGTCAGCTCCGGCAGACCTGTCAGCCCCGGCCGACCTGTCAGCTCCGGCCGACCTGTCAGCCCCAGCCGACCTGTCATGTATCTAACTCACAATTAAGCTAGTATATAAATATATATATAATGCTATTTGTTAAAACGAAGGCCTACATCATAAATGACAATTTTATAGTGTAGTATTCTGTTCTATCAGGAAAACCTGCTGACCTCTACACCAATACACCTCCAAGAGCCAAAAACTTATGAACGGTGTAACACAAATATAAAAAGGTAAGTAAAAAATATATTGTTTCATCATGTTTCCTATGATATTATTTTAGTGTCAGTATTAATTGTCAATACTGTTATTCCTTCAAGGATTGTTACATAAAATTATTTGTAACAAATTATAAACCAAGAATATATGTTATTTTTAGTTGGCTTTGCACTTGAGAAAGTAACAGACATGTTTTTGCCATTTGTACACGTTGAAGTAATTAAAATAGATCACATACATAAAGGTCAAGGAGACTCCCATCAAGACAAACACATGTCGCTAACATGGAAGCCACCTTTTGTTTTGCGTGTGATATCAGGAGAAGAGACATTCTGAAAAGTGTTTGTTGATACTCAAATAGGTAAAGTAACAACATTTTAAAACAACCTTAACATAAAAATAAATAATGTTAATTTAATATCTAACAGCAAATGTTTTCTTTGAAGGTACAACAATGAAAGTTCAACCAGCTGCAGCTGAAGCACTGCTTGACTTGTCCGTTTCTATTCCACCAGAAGAGTTAGAGGAAGGAAGTCAATAAGATGACAGTAAAGACATATGTTCGTTTAAGCTGAAAGGGAATTTGCAGGGTGAACGTACATCACGTATTAGTAATAGTGATCAGAAATCAGAAATGAATATCAACCCTGAACTGCAGTCGCTTAGAAACGAGAACATGGAACTAAGACAACAGGTGTTAAACACCAAAATTACCAGACAATCTTTTAAGGGCAACGACAAGAAAGTACAATCCATGGTCGGGTTGCCTAGTTTTATGATTTCGATTGCTGTGTTTGGAATCATAGAGCCACACCTGTCAAAAGGTTTGATGTCAAGTTTATCCAAATTTCATAAATTTATCCTTGTGTTGATGAAATTAAGATTGAGTACTCCAGTACAATATCTTGCATAACGGTTTGGGGTGCATAACGTGCACACGCCTGGAGTATCACTGACATAACCATCACGAGTGCGTAGCCTTAGGCTTGCATTGGTCTAGAGCGATCTAGTCGGTAAGAGTCAAACACCTTCGCTGTCACAACTAAATGCCCATTTAACTTCTCTTGATCACACACCCGACACCCAACCACAAATGAATTGGTTTTAGGTTTCCAGCGATTTGTAGCATTTTAATTCGCTCAAAGTGTAAACACAATAGTTCACAATGTCAGGATATGGAATACCAGGAAGGTTGTTGGGGTTAACGACAACGTTCCAGTCTTTCATTTCGTACGGATCTTCACCGTTAATCAACTCTAACTTGGTCTGATACCGGTTCGTTGTAACAGTATCTAACGATTATGCATATTTGACGTTCTTCTTCGATGTAGACACAGACGAATTTATGATTTACTGACAAGCGCGGGAGTAAATTTTCATTGAAACAATGACGGTTGCTCATGGCGCAATTGAGTTGTTTGACACACATTATGGCTGTCGACGATAGGCGGGGTTATTTTGATCACGTGACTGATAACCACGTATTGTAGAAACACTCAGTTGTTTACGTTACTTGTATAACCACGTCGTAAGCTAAACCGGAAGTCACGACTCGGTTAAACAAAATAGTCCGTCATGTATTTCCGACATATCTTCAGGTCAGATTATTCGTTTTCACCTTCAACTGTTATGTGTCGTCGGCCTGGTAACACCAATGCTGTGGGAAAACAATCCACGCCATTTTTCAAAAGAATTGTCTAAGTTGGCCCCAGTTCTGCGGGCGGTAACAAAGCTCTGCGATTAATGTACCCCTACGCTACGCTGCCAGACGAAAATCAGCTACCGCGCGCAGCACACGTGAGTTCAAGTCTGCTGCGAAACGCTAACAAATATACCAGTAAGTGCTCCTTTACGGTCACTTATGATCATGTATATATATATATATATATATATATATATATATATATATATATATATATATATATATATATATATATATATATCGCAACCATTTACTCAGCGAAGCTTTTTAAGGTTCCTCCTCAAATCGATTATTTCACGCGTCCCGTTTCTAACTTATTTCGCGAATAATTGACCGTGTCTAGCATCCATTACGACATGCCAGCTGATATGTACAAATGTGGGCACTTGTGTACAACTCGGACCCACCGAGGGATCATTAGGCCTATTAAGATCACATATGTAAAACAACCATGCACAATGCCATTCCATAGTTAATTATGGAATGTGCAAATTATTAAATATTCTGGGTGAACGAAACGCATAACATCAACTTTTCTGAAGATCGAATGTTTAATAGTTTACATTCCACAAATAACTATGCATTGATTATTGTGCATGGTTGTACTTACTATGTCTTCATCGTGGCGAAAATGAGGTGGGCCCGGATTGTAGACAAGTGCCCAAATTTATTATGCAGCTAGAGTATTGGTAACAAACTGGTTACCTTGCTATTTTATAGATATTTACCTGGCTGGCTGATTGACTGATAGGCTGGCCGAAAGGCAGGCACGCAGGCTAAATTCTCCACAAAACACACACTAAAAAATCCTCTCATTTCGTCCCTGCACACAGCCGTGTGCCTTCCTTTCATCTGGTTTCACCAATATAAATAATATTCTAACAACTGTTCTGCCCAAATGTGTTTTAATCAGGCTTTTTATTGAAGTGTTGTTATATGTCTTGAATATCAACCTATTTTTAAACCGAATGGGGTTTTGAACCTAGATTCAAAACACAACGGTAGTCAAGTGTTTTGAATGGGGAAGTGTTTTGAACGTCCAACACCGACGTGTCCGAGTATACGGGCTGTTTTGCATACGTTCCTTTGAGACGGCCCCTCTGATGTTATACCCCTGCTGTCTGGGTCATGTCGCGGGGTCGCGTGATTCATTTCAGTTGTGTCACTGCGTTTCTTTGTCTTCCTGCGGTACAGGTCTCGTCGCTCGTCAGTGTATCGATCGTCTCTGCTCTTCTATCGTCACAACAAAATGGCATATTAATTGCATATTACTTACGCAATGTGACCCACAATGCACTAATAACACAACAGTACACATTCAGGTTGTGCATTAACTAGGCATCTAGATGTTTTGATGCACTGACCTCTATCCCGAAACAGCACCACCTCAATGCATTCACAATCCAAAGTAACATGATGTCAATAACATATACAATCCGAGGTGATCCCAAATGCTATGTTCGATTTTCCCAGTAGCTGACAAATCTCTAGTACGTCACCCCCCTCACTGGTTCTTTGACAGCGGCCTTCAGCAGCGTGACATGTCAGTAACGACACCGACAAAGGTGTATCGTTACACGCTCCTTGTCCGAGCAGGGTAACCTCATTTTTAAGCGGTTCACATATTTACGCCCGTCTGCCACTAATGACTGGAGTCCATTGTTCCTCGTTCGAAACTTTCGTACATCGCACAACAACAACAACAACAACAGCGACAACAACAACAACAACAACAACAATAACAACAACAACAACGACAACAACAACAGTTTCCACGATTAACATACCAAGGTGTGCCTCCGATCACCGCTATCTGAATCCACAATGGCGTGTTTATGGTATCCAAGGACGACCGTGTAGACATCACCATAACGCCCCACCATGTAGGTCAGACCGCGTGGTTGTTTGGCTGCAGTGACGCGGCAGAGCCGCGGCCGCTTAAGGGGCGGTCGCACCAGTTCGCAAAGTCCAAACAAATGAACAGTCCTTGTCGATGTCGGAATGGTGTTGGTTTGGTCGTCTCCGTGTTAGAAACCTAAACGAGCCAAACCGTTTTTTATTTTATTTGTTACGTATCAGGCCCGTCATCGTGGTTTTGAAAAATGGGCGCGTGGATACGAGCGCACACAATCAACCGGGGATTTCCGGGATGATTTATGAAAAGCGTTACAGTTCAAACAAATTCTCTCAAAAAGTGGCGTTCGTTCGTTCGACGGACATGAGTATGCAAACGATCACCAAAACACCCCACCTCCACGTACACCGTAACGCTTACCAAGACACTCCACACACTGAGAGTGAGGTACTTTATATATCACCCCTAAAGTTGGAGGCTTGGTGACAGCGGGAAGTTCTGTAAACTATCCGCGAGAGAGCGCCACTTGGACTTATATGGGAAATTCCCGCTTCACTCACATAACCACCTACACCGGTTATAAGTACAGCTGACGTCTGACGTGAAGACACGGATAAACGCACAACGCCGCTGGATATTGCCTTCACCACACAGAGATCATTCAATAAATCCCACCAGGTATGTTGTACATAAACATTGTAATCGTATATTAGGCTCACTTCACTCCCAATGATGTATTTAGGAGGCATTTGCGACACGACGTTTTGCTATGCTGAATTTCAATACTGATCTGACTACACACATTCTGGGTCCCCTCCGATATCATAATTACACCACTTACTGTGTATTCAGCAATCAATGGTGATGCTAATTAATAGCAATATTATGTTGCGTACTGAGAGAGGTTCATCAAATACGTTAATTCCCGAAGGGCTAAAGCTACCACTTTGGCTGATGCATAACAACCATTGGTCGTAGCTACTCTGTCCTCGCTCGATGTCTCAGAGAAATGCTCAGACGCCCGCATTGTTGGCCCGGGCGTATACAATCAACTGGGATTTCTGGGAATATTTCCAACAATGTTACAGTTAAACTAAATTCTCTTTAAACCTCCACACTCCAGTGAAGACGGTCATGGCAGACACTTGTCTCGACTCGGCGCTTTTTGTTATTGACGCATCGTGATTGCCGTAAATGTTATGCTATTGTCCCGCTATTTATATCTATTGTTGGCAACCAATGCAACAAGTGAACCGTAGCGGAGTCCTGGGCTGCCTAATTTATACGCAAATAGTGAGACCCCTTTTATAAATGTAGAACCATTTTTTTCGAAAGTTTATTGTTAGTCAAATGCATCCATCGAATTCACGACTCGGTTGAACAAAATATACCATTATATATTTCCGTGATATCTTCAGATCAGATTATTCGTTTTCACGTTCAACTGTTATATGGCATCGGCCTAGAAACATGACTGCTGTTGGAAAACAATCCATGCCAATCCACGCCATACGTTAAAAGAATTGTCTAAGTAGCCCCAGTTCTGTGGGCGGTAACAAAACTCTGCGATTAATGTACCCCTACGCTACGCTGTCAGACGAAAATCGGCTACCGCGCACTGCACGCGTGAGTTCAAGACTACTGCGAAACACTAACACATTATATATCAGTAAGTGTTCCATTACGGTTACTTGTGATCATGTATATATCAGTTCACAAAGGTAAAGTTAACCAGGTCGTTATTGATTGAAATTACTAATTCCTTAAGAATAACTGCTCGCGTGGTTTTATCTAGCACATCGCAACGCTGCGAGCGGTCAAATTCTAAACCAATTACTCAGCAACACTTTTAAAGGTTCCTCCTCAAATCAATTATTTAGCCTGTCTTGTTTCAAATTTATTTCGCGAACAATTAACCGTATCTAGTATCCATTACGACACATGTACAAATGTGGGCAGCTGTGTGCAATTCGGAGCCATAAAATTAATTATGAAATGGGTAGACTGTAGATTATTAAATATTCTGCATGCACAAAACCTTTTCCGACGATCGGATATTAATAACGTACACATTCCACAGGTGCATTGATCAGTGAGCTTTTTAGCTGTACTTACTGCATTTTCGTAATAGCAAAATTGAGATGAGCCCGGGTTCTAGCGCCCACATTTAGTAGGTAGTCTGTGTGAAATCGTAGGACAAACTATTAAAATATGTTGTACTTATTGATTTAAGACAGAGGATGTTTTTGGAGCAACATGTGATCGCAGCTCGAGTATTGGTTACAAACTTGGTTACCGTACTATTCTAAAGATGTTGGAATGCTAGAAAATGTGCCCACCTGGTTGACTCGCTGGCTCAAAAGCAGGCACGCAGCCATACATACAAACCAGGGTTGAAAAAAATAATGATTTTTATTTTAATAAATATAAAAAAATTGGATTTTTAAAAATTTTAATCGGATTTATTTGATTTTTTTATTTATTTGATTTAAATCAATGATTTAAATCAAATCATTTAAATCAAACAACCCTGATACAAACAGAGAGGCATATAGTCGAAACATTAAAATAATGAACACACTGTTCGGTTCTCCAGTTTCACCGGTAGACTCGACTTGTTTCACAACTGCACACAGCCATGGAGCTTCCGGGGCCCGCTTAGTAATCATGTTTAAGATCATGTTATCTAGTTTCACGTTATCTAGTTTACGTAATTTATATTCTTAACAATTTGTCCGTCCAAATGTGTTTTAATCAAGCTTGGGTTCAAATGGTTGTTATATGTTTATGAATGTTGACCTACTTTTAACCCAATGTCATTTTTTTATTATCGCCAAATCATGCAACGTCTATATTTCACAACCATCCTCAACCGGGCTGGAGTCGATTCCCACTATCTCGTCAAGATACACACATCACTAGTTCGATTGGTAGTTGAGTATTTGGCACACGAAACATCAAACGCAACAGCGCGAAAGCATCCACGGACATACGATGCCCATAATATTTGAAAAGTGTTTAACGCTGAAACCATCATCTCAGCGAAAACGCCAATACCCGCAGAACGGATGGAGATCATGATGTAGAACTAAATTTATGAACAAGCAACATCCTAACCGCGAGCTGCACTCAAGCTGCCTCCCCTCCGAGAAACTACATACTATGCAACCCGTAACACCTCCAAGTACAGTGTGCTTCGATGCAGAACTGCGAGATTTAAGAACTGTTTTTAATATGGACTTTACCACTAGCAGTAACCATGGACTTGTAATTAACCGGTGACCTGATTTAATTTACTTATTTATATGCACTTTAATGGTCTTGCGTATTAATACTTTTATTTATTTATGTATACGCACATATGTACACAGACGGATAGACACACAGAGACGCAGTCGCAAATAGTCTATACGTAGTTGCATCTGCCGCGATGCCCTGCGTTTTGAAATATGTTATTAACAGGTAACAACTTACGCACCGAAACGATGTGTGAATGTATATTTCCGACGTGACCCACAACGCCGTAGTAAAGCAGCAATACACATACAGGTTGTGTAATCACTAGGCATCTAGATGTTTTGTTGCACTTACCTTTATCTCGAAACAGCATCACTTCAATGCCCTCAATGCATTCATAATCCAAAGTAACATGATGCCACTAATAGAAACAATCCGAGGTGATCCCAAATGCTCTGTTCGATTTTCCCAGTAGCTGACAAATCTCTAACACGTCACCCCTCTCACTGGTTCTTTGACAGCGGCCTTCAACAACGTGGCATGTCAGTAACGGCGCCGGCCATGATGTATCGTTACACGCTCCTTGTCCGTGCAAGGTAACCTAATTTTGAAGCCATTGACCTATTTACGTCCGTCTGCCGCTATGAGTGAAGAACATTGTTCCTCGTTCGAAACGTGCGTATATCGCACAACAACTGTTTTCACGATTGACATACCAAGATGTGGCGCAAATCACAGCTATCTCTATTCCACAATGTTTACGGTATCCAAGGACGGCCGGGTTTACAGTACCTCAACACAATGTAAGCCAGGCCGTATGGTTGCTTGACTGCAGTGACGTCGGCTTAGTGAGTGGTCGCGTAAGTTCACTAAGTCCAAACAAAACAATAGTACGTATCGGTGTCGGATGGTTGGTAGTCTCCATGTTAGAAAGCTAGACGAGCCAACGTTTTGAAACGTATGACACCCTGTAACAGTTACCTAGACCACTGAGCTTGACGTACTTTGTGGACTCCAGACGTGGGTGGCTGCGTGACACACCGCGTAGATAAAGCGTACTGTTAAACGGTAGTTTGACGCGTGTGGTATGGCAAGCCGATAGGGACATAACCGTGGTTACAGTTACGCTTTGAATTAGATAGTATCATGAAGCGCCGTTCATGTCAGTGAAGTGCGCATGGTATTGGTCAACGATCGCTACGCGCTCCCCTCACAGTCCCGAAATAGCTGTCCGCGTTGCAGTGACGTTAGTGGGGTAAGACCACAGTTGACCTTCCTGTTTATTGTTTCACACGAATGTAGGGCGTATTAAATTGCGATATGTGAATTTAAAGAATTCATATGATGAGACATAAGTGCAATTGAGCAGGCATATTCACAGGTTTGTTTGTAGAAGCTATTGGCTGTGAAATGGTGCATTTTTTTGAGAGTTTAAAAGGCGGAGGGATTTATGGGAATTTTTCTGCTATGGGCCACGTGGGCGCATGAATACAAGGCTATTTTTGTCAAAATTGATAGGCATCGCACGTCGGGGCGTTTTTAAAGAGCTGGAGGTATGTGATTTTGATAAAACTTGGTCAGCATGTCAATGAGATGATGGCAGATGCTGTGAAAAAGTTTCAGAATTTTTAGTGGTCACGTTTTCTTATAATCTAACAAAACGTTAACATGGCCACCAATGCAATTTTCAACTGTGGTCTGACTCCAAATAGACGGAAGTCGGGGTCACAAACACGGTTATAAAATGTTGATATGCTTATGTTTTGGTCGTTGTTATTAGCTTAATTGTGGATATTACACGTAATTATGATAATATAATTAGGGCTCATATTTTGGAAAATAAATAAATAAATAAAAACGGTTGCTAACCTGTCCCATGTTGTGTGTGTTTGACTTAGACAATTGTCAGTGTCAGACTGGATAATATTATATTATTATATGTATGCTATAGATTCCATCTAGTGAACAAGATCATTACTGGTTAAACGCCGCTACTATTTAAACTGTTTAACAGTCTCCCTTAGGAGGTGTCTTATAACCGATCTACTAAATATAAAACATGTCAAATAAATGTACATTTTAGTTTTGTACTATAACGTTTGATGTGCACGAGCTGATATATTGCGCAAGTTGATGTTTAATATGATATTTAATTGCTAATAAATACAATTTTTTTATTTTTCATATGCTAAAATAGCATTATAGAACTTGTGGTAAGCTAAAAGTGTACAATAAGCAATTTTAAAATAACTGTTGCCTTTCCAAAATGTCTATTCACCACATATCAATACCAATTTCATGTTGTGTGCAGTATTTTGCAACCCTAACCGTAGCTAACCCCATCTTTAGCGAACCCCATGCCTGGCTAACCCCATCTCTAGCTAACCCCATCCCTAGCTAAGCATAACTCTAAAGTGGTTAACATAAGATATAATCATTCCCATAGGCACAGGTTGGTAGGAAAAGTGAACAGTTTGCTTAGAAAAGGCAGACAGCAGTAGCAATCACGAACATCATGATACAGATCGGATGCCAAAATGGAAAGTTTGCGAAAATTAGGGGTATGACATAAGTATGTGACGGAACAGGTAACCATTTTGGACTATAGCGATCATTGGTGATATTTGTCTTGTGGCCCCGTGCGTTAGCAACATTGTGTAACAAATTTGGACAGAATAGTTGTATTTTGGTTGTGTCACACCCACTGGAAGCACTGCGTAGATCAGCATTTTCAAATCTGGCCGCGACTGGCATCTGGTCATGTGATACCCTTTTATGGTGGCGTATCGAAATCAAGCCGTTCGCCTTGTATCTTATCAACTAGAAGTATGAAAGCAGTCACATAAACAATGAAATTGGACAAACCTGAATCATTGGAATTTACCCTAAATCCTGTTAAATATGAAAAATGTCTAATTTTCTTACAAAGTTATGCCACGTTTGGTTTTAAATCAAGCAATTATATGAATACTAATTTAAAAAATGAACTCATTAGTATATTCAAAGGGACAGTAAGCAGGCTTCATTGGTTCGCAGTGCTATGTAAATCTAGTATACATGATCTATGGTTTATCAAGTGTCAAAATCGACCTATAATTAAATTATGTGACTGGTTTTCAGCTAATAATACGGACAAAGCATTGTTTAGACTTGGCTGTCAAACAAATAATAATGACTTGACAAGTAGAAGTGTTCCATAATGTGTCTACATATACACTGTGCCGCAACTTGACATAAAATTTGACACTTTCTGAAACAAAAAAATTCCCTATTTGGGGTAAGACCACAGTTGACCTTCCTGTTTATTGTTTCACACGAATGTAGGGCGTATTAAATTGCGATATGTGAATTTAAAGAATTCATATGATGTGACATAAGTGCAATTGAGCAGGTATATTCACAGGTTTGTTTGTAGAAGCTATTGGCTGTGAAATGGTGCATTTTTTTGAGAGTTTAAAAGGCGGAGGGATTTATGGGAATTTTTCTGCTATGGGCCACGTGGGCGCATGAATACAAGGCTATTTTTGTCAAAATTGATAGGCATCGCACGTCGGGGCGTTTTAAAAGAGCTGGAGGTATGTGATTTTGATAAAACTTGGTCAGCATGTCAATGAGATGATGGCAGCTGCTGTGAAAAATTTTAAGAATTTTTTATGGTCATGTTTTCTTATAATCAGACAAAACGTTAACATGGCCACCAATGCAATGTTCCACTGTGTTCTTGCCCCTGCAACGCGGACAGCTATTTTGGGACCGCGTAGGACGAGCGACGCGACCGTTGATGAATCCCATTCTCGCTTCACTGTCATGAACGGCGCGACGCGATGCGGTGACTAACCAATCCCATGCGCATATGCGCGCTACACTGACATGAACGGCGCTCTACCGGCCTGCTATACTACGCGTGGTTGGAAATTCCCTCGACATAACCACGCACGTAAACTTGACAGACCGACGTGAACCCAAAGGACTCTCCAAAACACAAGGGTCGACGCAGCAGATGGATGTAGCCTTCTTAACACGGAACATTCAATAAATCCCACCAGGTATGTTTTACTTAGACATCGTTAGAGTATTAGGCCCATTTTACTATCAGTGGCATATTTAGGAGGGACGGGGCCATAGCCCCCTTGCCTTGGCTTGGCTTTAGCTTGACTCGTCCTCAGGGTTTTGGAAAGGGGGTTAGGACGTAAACAATCAGCCGGGATTTATGTGATTACTTCTGAAAAATGTTACTGTTATACCGAATTATCTTCGAACCCCCCACAACCAACTCCACCCCCACCCCCACCCCCACCCCCACCCCGAGGACGGTTATGTAGGCATAAGACAGTCTCAAAAAATCGCCTTACTGGACATGACCGGACAGACAGGTGCAGCGACACAGATGACGTCAGGCTAGCTGCACGTGCACTGTATCAGCAGACGTTTGTCTAGACACGGCGCTTTTTGCCATTGACGCGCCGTGATTACCGTAAATTTAACTATTGTTAATCAGTGCAACAATACAGGAGTCTAGTGTAGCATTTGGCTGTCTAATTTATACTCAAATAGTGAGCCTCCTTTTAAAAATGAAGCACTATTTTTGACAATACGAACTGGAAAGTTTATTGTTTTTAAAATGTATCCATCGACCTATTATTGCGTGAACGTTGCGACTAATGTTATTGTTTGATGTCAGAAGGTCTTCTGCCGTAGAACATTATATTAATAACTCTATTTTGTAAAACAAACTGAACTGTTTGTTTTATCTCGGTGTTTCAGTTGTGTCACACAGACCAGCTGTTCGGATCTGATCGAATCATACTAGCGGCCAGGTTTATATACTTTTATTTCAGGTACAAACCCTTAAATTACATGTACAACGATGTATTAAAATATATATTTATTAAAAATATAAGTATGTTACAAATATAAATAAATTAAAAAGTAACTAAGTTAAACAATAAATAAGTTAAACACTAAATAAGTGTTAAAAATAAGATGCATAATAAATAAATAAAACAAACTAAGTTACAAAATAAATGAATAAGTAAAAAAATAATATATATATATATATATATATATATATATATATATATATATATATATATATATAAAATGTATATATATATATATATATATATATATATATATATATATATATATATATATATATATATATATATATATATATATATATGTGTGTATATATATATATATATATATATATATATATATATATATATATATATATATATATATATGGGATGTAAAGTCACCATTAATGCTACATATTATGTGAATATACAACATAATTTATAATTATAGAAGTTGTTGTGTTATGTATTGTTATGAATGTTCTATGTTGATTCAATTAGTTAGACATGTACTCCTAGATAATCTGTCTGAATATTGTACATGATTGTTGTTATACGTTTTACGTATACCATAATTGCGGATGAAAGTAATCATATTGTACAATTATGTTTATCAGTGATATGACATTCATCGTATGCCGGGAAAGTGGTGGATAGAGCCAACGATCAGGGTGGTAACGGACATTTTGTTAAGAAAGTGTTCCTTCCGTATTGTGTTTATGCCAGGGAGAGTAAAAGAACATGGACTCACGGCTTGTTCCGAAAGGTGTGGTTGTATCTATTGTCTAATGTATGAAACATAAGCCACCCCAGACATGGCAACAGCGCGGCTCATGCTAACTGCCAATAACGTCACCGGAAATGAAGAATTAATTACAGTAGGCCTACAAAGGTTATCTAAGGGGTAAAGCCACCTTATGTGACCACAGCGCTAATGCTAACGGCTAATAACGTTACCTGAAAGGGCGAATTACAGAAACAAGGTCAACACAGTAAATGCTCGATGTCATTGAATGAGCCTTACTTATAAAAAGTCGTACAGTTATGTTATCGCACACATTTGCTGGCTGCCTCGGTCGCCTGGGTGGCTATTGTACTGAGGTCGCCTGGTGGCTATTGTACTGAGATCGGCTTGTGGTGTTTTTTCTAAAGAAAAGGCTGGCTATACAAATACTACACATGCTTAAGTAAGCAGTGTACACATACGCACGGGTATACAAGAATGAATGAACGGACATACAAACGCAGGCACGCACGCCCACACACCTATAAATAAATTGGTTTATTTATATACATGTAATCTGCAAGCTGACCTAAACGTTGGCCTAAAAGAATACAACACTGTGTAAGATATATGCCTCCCCTTATTATCTTCTTCCATGGTTTACAGGACTCACTCTCAGTTCCCCAGCTGCTTTGACCTCCGAGGTCAGAGCAATTTAGCAAACGTCAGGATTAAAGGGAGGACTGAAACGTCTAAACATTACCACCAATATTTGGCACCATATTGATTTTGTCCATATCCACTTGCGTGGTTTAACTATAAACTTTTCGAAACCTGCTTTTCTGTTGCTAATCTAGGCTTACTACATCGAAATTATAATCGAATAACACCCCCTAATGACTTAGTAACATTAGCTATTAAAAACTAATTAAACCAAACTGGCAAATACTTTACAACGGGTTGAAATATGAACAGATAAACACTCACCCAACGTGAGCATTGATGCAAAACGTTGCGCTTACATATTCGTGATAGGACGCATAGCGCTCTATGAACTGTCAAACAGTAGATGTTTGGGGCTCTTACCTACACATATCTTTCACAATTACATTAATTCATTCACATTGAGGTAATCACACATTTTGAATCGATTTTACGAATCCCTATTTAACTCATATCTTGAAATTGATCTCAGTGGCTGGATAACAATTCCTGTTCAACAGCCTCGTATAATTGTGGCGACAACAATCGTTTTTGTATTCTGACATTACGAGGTGAAATGTAACGCTGGTCGTTAGCAATCTAGAGCGAACACAGTATATATTGTTGCCTTGGCGTGTTCACAGCAGCTGTAAGTGTTCTTGCATTGTTGCCAATGCACTAGTTTACACCTTGGCAGTTGAACTTACTTAACTTAAAGCAATTCTTTGGAAATTTTCATCTCTTTATAATGTACAAAATTATTCATTAACACTGTTAATATAACTAATTCATGCAATTCTATGCATTTACTTTATTATAATTATGTTATTATTAATCACTAATGACCATGACAATATATCGATATCATAATTCCGCGTACGCGGAGTTTCTACTTCGCGCCAGCATTCATGATCCATATAAGGCATGCTCATGAATATTCGGTACCGTCCGTCAGACTTCGGTTAGCTCCGCTGTGTTTATGGGGCAAGAAAGACGTGTATCACGTCGTCAACATGTGTGTGTTTATATTGGCTACCGCCAAGTTAGTGAATCATGGCCGAGGCCAGTGAATTTGTTAAAAGAAAACGTGGGCCAACTGCTGTTTATGCAACGGAATCGACAAAGAAAAGAAGGAATAGAGAAAGGGACAATCTGTGAAATAGCGGCAGCCCATGATAAATGGATGGAATTAAAAGAAGTGCACCAGCTTTCCACCCACGAAGCCGTCGCGTTGTTGTTGTTGGACAACTTTAACAAGTGAGTGTGGTTATCTTCAGTCGACATATTTTGGTTAATAAATCTTTTTAAAATGTTAGTACAATTGTGACAAATGATGTCAGACGTGATACCTGTTGACTGGTAAAAATAAATCTGCCAACATATCAAACTAAAAAAAGACAAGATGTAATATAATATTATTTCAAGCAATCGTTGTTATTCCCTTTAACAAATAACAGAGGGTCAGCTAAAATTGATTTAATATTTTAAAAATTGTTACATCAATATCTATTGTTTCTGATACATATGTCTGGAATCCAACATGTACTCAGAAGTTGCTGAAAGAAGTGGAGGAAAATGATTTAATGTTGAAACGTGGCTAACAGAAAATATATTTTCTAGTTACTTTCTACTCTTAGTTCACTTGTAATGCTATTTTTCAGATATCCATCATTTCGTGCCAGAAATTATCTAGCAATGATAGATCACAAAAGACACCTGGACAGGCCATATGCTGCTAAGAAGAAAGATGGACAGCCATTGTAAGTAAATACAAATTTGGCATCATACACTCATCTTTATTGCAGTGCTCATCGCTCCAAACAGTACGAGAGTTATTTCTGGCTTACAGATATGTCAAAAAGCTGAAATTCTTGCAAGATAGACCAGAATAACTAACTCATCTAAAAAAATATTCATTTTGTGATGACACCAAAATAAGAACAAAAGCAGAGTAACTACTTTGTTTTGATGATAACAAATTAAATGATTTTGTACAAAAACGGAAAATCATCTGATTACATCATTTGCTTCCTTCTATCAGGTACCAGAGGATGTGTCACAAACAAAACAAGAACTGGTCAGCAGGTCATATCAGCATGTCAGAAAAAGGAGAAGAAAACCTAAAATATGTGCCGGAAATTGTTGAAAGAATTGTCAATATGCGTTTGGATGATGAACACTAATTGTACAGGAGAGCAGAACGTGGCGAACATGATCCAAGGAACATCGCATCAAACATTATGAATATAGGACCTGTTCCTGTACCATCAACTTCTGCGATAGTGCAAAAGCAGTGAATGGACTTAAGTTGTTGAATTTCTTCAGTCTTATGATATTGCTATCTAGTTCATGTGTTTGTAAAGGTTGATATCAGGAAACAATATGATGCAATATCCTGAATTGAAAATGGACATGTGGATCTTGGTACTTATTTACTTACTGGGCCGTTGTTTAACAATTTACATTTTGTTAATTGTGCTGCAATTTGGGCAACTACTGGTTAAGCCTATAGCAAAGTTAACACCAGAACAGCTAGGCAGCAACTCTTGATTATGTTCATGATAACAAAAACAAGAAATGTAGATTAAAATGCATCCAAAAGAGACATAAATTTAGATTGATTATAAAACACCTGTGAATTTACCTAAACTAATTAGCCAAATTTGCTTGGTTTGAAACCGGTGTATTGCCCAAATTCATCAAGAAATTCATTCCTAATCTTCCACACACAGCAGGATGGAATCACCCTACGATCACCTGCTGATAATTCTTTGTGTACCCACATGATGAACATGCGGTACGACCCATGACAGAGAGATTTGTTTTTGTTAGCCTCTTCCTGTTCTGCCAGAATGTCATTTCTGAAACCATTATGTAGTGCAATGTTGAAAGGGTTTAGAAGAAAATACCAATGATGGTCTAGAGCCAAACACTTGGATGGCGCCTTTTTACAACATTTTCTCTCAGCAGCTGTTGGCATCTCCACACAGTTTTGACAGATGCACCATTCTGGTGCATTCCCAGATGACGGGTGGTACCCCTGTTG
The DNA here is from genome assembly GCA_033239005.1 of Lamellibrachia satsuma. Taxonomy (NCBI): domain Eukaryota; kingdom Metazoa; phylum Annelida; class Polychaeta; order Sabellida; family Siboglinidae; genus Lamellibrachia; species Lamellibrachia satsuma. The sequence goes on along the minus strand of BSQZ01000001.1, from coordinate 34,507,615 downwards.
GGGGATTAAATTAACGTCTCCATTGGTCATAATGGCTTGGATGTCATACCAGAATGATGGATGCCTCAATGCAGTTTTTGCTACAATTTCTCGCAGTTGGTTCTCGGGTATGTTCTGTACAACATTCTGAAATATATATGTAACTATTTTGCGATGTTACCTGCAACGGTAATTCAAGTAATGTTATGGTCTTGGTGAACCAGTTTTGGAGTAAAGAAAAAAATGGGAAATACATACACAAAAAGGCTTAGTTATAAATGACATTTCCATTTCATGTGGTATTCTGAACCACATCAAGCCCAGTGCATTGACTACCATATATCTAAAAATTGCTGGTCTAGTAAAACCCGTCTTGGGCGACCACCCCTTCTGTGCAGCTAGTGGTCCCTCAAGACAGGTGGTCTTCCGTAGCAGGTTGCAGGTAAAACAGTACAATCATACTGATTTATGATTGTATGTATGAGATAAGGTACAAAGACATGGTGGCATACGTATACACCTGTATTGTGTTCACTTTATTGGCATTTTTGTTTCCTTACATGTACAGGGTATTGGAAAGAAGAACTCGATTAAAATGTCCCAAATCATGCACATTTGTCTATACCTTACAACATAAATTGCCAGTTAAATGCAACTCGTATAACACTTGTATAATAAAACAATGTCATACAGACTTAATTTAATTAAACATTTATAATTAGCAAAGTGTACCACACAACAACAAAATGGCCGAGATATTAGAGAGGTATTCCACCTGGCGGATAATGGGGCACTATAACTACTGTGATCGGTGGACCAATCTGGCTTTCTTTCCCATCAAATTTCAACTGTTTGCTTGTTCCGGTTGCTCATAACAGGTCAAAATAATGTTGATGTGATGATCGTTGGTCGCCTTTGGCAAGTGGTCGCTCATTGCACATACATTATTGTTAGAAACAGTTTGTGCGTACGATTGTTCCTTCAGTGCATGCCAAATATTGTGCAATTTTGTTTTATTAACTGGAAAGACGATACCCTTGCCTTGCCTAGACACACAGTCACATACCCAGCTGGCACCGACCGCCGCCGCCGCCGCCGCCGCCGCCGCCGCCGCCGCCGCCGCCGCGCGAGACGTTATAATTATACTTAATCGAAAAGTTGCCCAGCGAACCGCATTAGAAAGCAGGATAAATAAACAATGCATACGCTTCCTGCATTGATAAAAGTAGCTGTCAATACACATATGTCTACGAATTGCTGATTTAAAAAGCCATTGCTTGAATAAACTCACCTCGGGGCCTGACATGTTGACTGTGTGTGACGTCAGCATTCCCTGTGTGCTTCACTGAGCATGCGTGCATACTTATACTCGGGATGCATAATTAATCATCCACATGGCAGCAAGCTCAAAATGCTTCATGTAAACACAATTATTTGTCGGCTTTTTTGCGCATATAACACCCAAATTATGCATAAAATGCAAGAAATAAGTGGGAGAGAAAGTACTCATGGGAACTGATCACGTTTTGATACAGTACATCTCAAATGCATGTTACCTCACAAAGAATCGCTTTAACTTCACGTTGTTTTCTGACCGGTAATTTGATAGTTGGATAACATACAAATACATACAAATAATGCACTTACATTGTGCAGATATCACCAGAACACTGAGCTCAGAAGCGCAACAACCAGAATAATTAAAGGTCCCTCCTCAATTCGAGGTTTACGCTAGTCTCATTTCAAATTCATTTTGCGAAAATTCAAACCTACCATGTAGTACTACTCACTGCAACGTGCTAGTTCGTGCGTGTAACTTTTGTATGTAGTCTATTTGAAATTATCACACAAACTATTAGATTATTTAATGTTTGATAAAACAATAATTTAAGTGAAAATGGAAACACAGTAAACTCGCGAATTTCACCATTAGTGACATTTCGTAACTTTGTCATGTGATCGGCGAGAGGATGGAAGTCACGCCCATGATTGACATTGACGAGCAGAGCGTTTACCGTTTTGGACATCCACTATTTGAGCCTTACCAGATCTAACGGCTAAAGTCAATTCTGTCGATGATTTGAACAAAAACAGGATTTTTTATTAAATCGACTGCGTATGTTACATAAACTACTCACACACTACATATTTGGAAATCAGTGAACGGGATTTGTGATAGGATATCTTGAACATTGACGCACAAAGGCCATACTCAGAGTGAGGGACCACCGAGGATTTCGGGTGGGAATGCAATTTCGAATAAATATGTCTTTAGTGTATTGCAGAAGGTAGCTATAGTTTCAGATGATTTCAAGGAGTACTTAATGTTTCAGGAGTTCAACCGTCACCATGCTTCGACAACTTTTTTGGACGATTGCAGGATGCATTGTCATATTGACATTCTTGGTATGTATAATATATTGTAGTTGTGTCATAACTGTAGTATAGCACGGGAACAATACAATGGGTATTGGCATCATGGAAATGTTGAGAAAGTTATGTGCCACAAAGAAGGGTGCAGAAATTAATTTGCCATGGAAAGGATAATATTTTTTATACACAAAAACAAGCAATATGTTGCAGATTGCGTAGATTACGTGTGTAATTCTGATATATAACGTTTGAAGATCAGATATTGCACCCAAATATGTATCCAAAAGGTTCATAACGTAATGCTTAATTAGCACGCCATAACACACGTATTGTGTCGCCTACAGGAAAGCCTCCGCTTGACATGTTTATAATTCAAAATAAGTTGTGTATTGTGTCGTTTCAGACCAAGCTACTACAGTGATATTGTCTGTAAAATAATATTACTGATATCGTGGTCATGTATACCTGCACGTGACGCTTCTGCAATATTTACCCATAAAAATTAGCAGCCTAAACTGACACTAAGCGAGCATATGCGAATAAGATTCTATGAGACGGGGGTTGTCGTGGAAAGTGTATACACGTGTTGGTGTATTTAGTTTAGTTAATTTGGTGGTTGCAAAAAGCATCAAAACTGGTCTTTATAAATGGGTAAATGTTAAGGGTTTGTTTTCAGTTACAATTAATTAAATAGTGCAATGCTTATTTTACTTAAAATATATGAATATATACTTAGACATTATGAAATACACTGTTTTAATTACTAATGTGACATTATTATGTTGTCTAATGTTACTTATGTTGTCTGTTGTGTATAAGAAGCACTTTTGACTCCGATTCCGTTGCTACCAACACCAGTAATACTGTTTTAGATCACATTAACTGAAGCGCTACCACAAACTCCCAGATGCCGAAAGATGGGGCTCATGGCGCCAAACAGATATGGAACGTGCCACGACGCTCACGGAGTAATGGACGGATGCTGCCACAAATGTACCACTTGCCCACCCGGAGAAGGCACACCCCTGACAGAGGTGAGTCGGTCTTCGAGCTTCGATATAGGTAACGATTTACTCCATGCACCGAGTCATTCATTATTCAACAGTTTATGAATACCTATATAGCATGAATCATGTGGTACATGTGTAGAAGTATCTATATAGTATGGATCACGTGGTACATGTGTGGAACAGGAAGTATCTGTCCGTCACTCCGTAAGCACATTGACGCGTTTAACGTTAGTGAAGGAACAGTGTATATTACATCAGAAAGTACTTGTTCTTACAGAGGACAATGAATGGCAGACTGTGTAAATGCTATGGCAGGGTGAATATGTTTAAAAAACAAAATGGTCAATATCTCAGAAGGGCGGGTTACACATAGAAGAACAAATTGCTGTATACTCCATAAGCCAATGGCTTCCTTGTCCACTTGCCTTTTGGGTGTTTCGCCTTGGGTGGCAATCTTGTTAAATCTTTATCTAGTCGTGCGAGGGAAGTTGTTCAGAATACTTATCCTTTGATGTGTGTCCTGTATTGTTGTTTAAGTTCATTAACAATTATCCAGCATTTGTTCCCCATGCAATGTAGTTTAAGATAGGAGTAGGGGTATGTATGACGATAGTTAACACATCGTGAAACTAACAGATGGCGGATAGCTATGCATGCATTATGTTAAGTTAAGTTAAGCCTTTGGTGGCTCGTAAGCAACAGTTGATGTGATGTGTTGTACGCAGAAATCGTGTTTCGGTACTTGTCTACCGTGTGAAGACGGGTTCTACAACGACAAGACGGGCAGCCGCATCTGCACGCCGTGCTCCGACTGTGAACTGTTCCATCGAAAGGCGCTGACACCATGTACACACTACAAAGACGCCGACTGCAGCGCCTGCAACGACGGGTGAGTAGATTAATCGGATATAAAAGGTACGTTCTTATATAGCGCGGTATCCAGTCCTTGGGACTACTCAAAGCGCTATACACTCCACGCCCTAACAGACCTGTTCATTCCAACGCCATCTCGACTTATCTGGGAAGCATTCAGCCACGCTACAATTACTACGCGAGGAATATTCGTTCACATATCCACCTCTGTCTGTAGACAGGTACTCATGTTTACAGCAGAGTGAACTGTGGCAACGTGGGATGAACGAAATTGCCAAAGTTTCGAAACAAGAGGATTCGAACCTGTGTTCTCTCGATTGACAGCCGGACGTTCTAACTGCTACGTTACCGCGCCTCGCTACGCGAAAGCCACGAAAGTAAACGACCAGACTCCACATTATAAACAAAATGACCAGACTCCACAATATAAACAAAGTGCTGCCACCAGGTAGCCATATTATTAAAGCAAGTGATGTAAAAATGTATTTATGGAACAACGAACATGGTCACTATAAAATCCACCAGAACAAGTGCTCAACGGAAAAAATTATTACGGTCCTGGCGAACAAAGCTAGAACGATCACGGTCCTGGCGAACAAAAGTAGAACGATCTCGGTCTCGATCCTGGCAAATACTAGCCCAAGTATATATACCATCGCCAGATACAGCACACAAATAATGCACCTTGTATGCACTTAGATCTGTTGTTCCACTACACAATAATGCAGTTTAGGACTATGGAGAGAAAAGAAATAAAACGATCAGAGTCCTATCACACCTATTTTGTTGCTCTAGCTCAAATTTTAAAATATGTGACTATGATCGTTTTACCTTTGTTGTCTTCATATGTTGTCATCCCGCAAGCAACAGCGTTATCGTTGCTATCGTGCTTGTCGGGCGCAGTAGCATATTGGTTAGAACGTTGACCTCTCAATCGACAGGACCTGGGTTCAAATCCTTTTACTGCTGTTTAACAAGCTTGGGCGATTTCGTTAACTCCACGTTGCCTCAGTTCACCCTGAGTATAATGAGTATTGGCAAGAGACAGTGATGAATTTATATATATATATATATATATATATATATATATATATATATATATATATATATATATATATATATATATATATATATATATATATATATATATATATCAGTTGATTCTTACATTATTGGTTAAAACAAACGACCGCTCAAAACGCTTCATACGTCATTCCCTGGCAGAGTTGTTCCTTCCAGAAACCAACTCGACTTCTCTGGAAAGCATTCACCCACGTTGCAATCACTACGCTCAAAGATTATTCATATATATATATATATATATATATATATATATATATATATATATATATATATATATATATATATATATATATATATATATATATATATATATATATATATATATTATATATATATATATATATATATATATATATATATATATATATATATATATATATATATATATCAATCAACTTGATAATGTACTAATGTAAGAATCAACTAATGATGAAGAGGATGACAAGGATTGTTATTATTATGGCAAGATGGGATTGAGGATGAGTAGAAAGATGAGAAGGAAGAAAATTATGGTTAGGATGAAAAGATGATTAAGATTGAGGTGATGAGGTGAGAATGAGGAGGAAGAGGAGGAGGATTATTACGATTATGATAATAAGATGAGGTGATGCTGGTGAAGAGGAGGATGACGAGGAGAAAGATGAGGATGATCAGATTGAAGATTATGATGATTTTGATGAGGTGGATGAGGAGGATGGCAAACATGATGAGGAGAATGATGTGGATGATGAGGATGATGAGTGGAACGACGACGAAATCCAAATCCTCATTATCCAAATCATCATCCTCACCATCCTCTTCCTCATCCTCACCACCATTTTCGTCATCCCCATCCTCTTCGTCATCATCTTCATCCTCATATTTATCCTCATCATCATCAACTTCCTCATCCTCACGTCATCCTCATAATCATCCTTCTCATCATCCTCACCCCATCTTGTCAGCATCGTCATCATCATCATCATGACTGTCATTATAGCTATGATTATCATCTTCCTCCTCTTCACCATCTTCATGGTCATTAGTACATTATCTGTTCAATATTACATTATCGGTTCATTATTGCATTATCGGTTAAATATTATATGATCGGTTGCACGAAGCGGTCCTGGGTACCGTGCTATGTAAGAACTGACCATTACATTGACCATTACCTTGACTGTGATTCATTACATCCTATGATGACCTTTCTCTTTCACAGATATACTAACGATGTTGTCACCGATAGATGCTACGCCAAGCGTGTTGGTAAGTGAACCATTATGTAATTAAATAATTGAGGAAAACTGATTCGCAGAAAAATGTATTCAGTTCATTCAATGTGTATTAACTGAATCGAAGTAATACATTTTGAGTAAATCATTTCTTATTTCTTCTGCAAAAAAGCCCGGTAGTAGGTATTGCCTTTGTCATGCATTACATTATATCATTGTTAAAATACACCTTTCTAAATTTCCGAAAGATCTCAATATGGTAAGGAATACGAAATAATAAGTACGCGCAGTTTCAAATATTGAGTTTGACTACATACAATATTTGCATATAGACATGTATAAACGTCCACAATTAATAATGCTATAGAATAACGCAACAGGTCAGTAATTGTTACATTAGCATGTATTTGATATCATGATGACTGATTGATAGAAATTCCAGGCAGTAAAGGATTGTGGTATAATAAAATATAATATGTTCCCTGCATAAGGTACTCAGCAAAGTTATTCCAATACTGCTCATAATCTGTTAGGCATATCTTCATAATATGCAAAGTCTATGTTCAGTTGATGTTTCGCTATTTCAGAATGTTTGTTGTAAGTTCGTTGCAGAACAACGTATGTGTAGGAACAGTTGTAATCGCTCATGTGTAGGAACAGTTGTAATCGCTCATGTGTAGAAACAGTTGTAATCGCTGATGCAAACTTTTGTACTTGCAGCAAAGAAAACAACTGTCCAGATAATCAATTTAGTTCAATGTCGATTTCTCTATTTGATAATTGCGTAGCTTACGTAAAATAATAATCGTTTGGTATGACACCTGACCATTTTGGCAAGCAACATAATACATTTTAATGGATGTTCATTATAGACAAGAAGACCACACGCAGACCCACAGGGATAATGGGCGAAACGATAACAGAAGATGAATCTAGTTACAGAATGCTACGAAGAGGTGCTAAAGACAATGTTTTATGAGTTTCTAAATCAATGATACTGCTCGTGATCTGACACATCTATATTATGCTATATTATGCATCTATATTATATTTCAATATATTTGTATGGTTCATTGTATATTTATAGTTGAGCAACGTATGCGTAGGAACAGTTGACATCGTTCATGCACACATATTCACACTGCTAGCAGGGTGAATATGTTTAAAAACAAAACTATCTCAGAAGAACAAGTTACATATAAATGACAAATTGTTGGACAATTAAGCAAATGGCTGTTCACTTGCCATCTGGGCCTTTGCCTTGGATGGCAATCTTGTTCAATATTGTTATATCTATATAGTTAGGTTTCACACGTGCGGCAGAAAAAAAACTAATATTCCATATAGTTTGATTTCCCTATTTGACATTTGAGTAACCTATGAAAAAATAATCATTGTTTGCTGTGATAAAAAACTTTCCATTTTGACCCGCAACATAATATGCCTTAAGGGATGTTCAATGTAGATACGAACGCCACGCAACGACCAAAAGAACCAGAGAGCGAAGCGACGACGGAGGATGGATCTGGCTACGGAATTTCTCCCTGGGGATATATTGCATGTGGGCTGGTCGTATGTGCATGTGTATGCGCATTCGTCGTTTTCGCTGTTCAACGGTGTAAGAAAGGTACTACATGTTGCATAGAGCTAACACATGTTGTCTGTGAAACATGCACCGTGCGGTTATCTTGCACGGGGACGACGTAACATTAATACATATTCACTATCTTACCTATAGAGACGAATAGACCATTGATTTGACAAGGGTATATGTCGTAAACATCTTTGTAGCGACATGATCTACTAGACAATCTAACATCATATTTATGGATCGTGAAGAAAACTATAAGTTATTTTGAGACAAGACAAAACTAATATTTATACACAGAAATGACATCGGTGCATACGGTATACGTGGATATACGTCCAACGTCTGCTATGTAATAACATTGAAGCACAGCAGACACGAACATCATTGTAACATGTAACATCATTGTAACATGTAACATCATTGTAACATGTAACGTGTAACATCATTGTAACATGTGAATGTCAGTGCTAAGATTGTACAACATATATTCGGAAATATCATTACATATTAAATTAGTCAATGTTAAACTAGTACATTATAGTACAACCTTATCCATGGAGGATAATGGTTAACTAACTGGTTGTCCGTCTTGTTCTCACAGGACAGTCCGTGTGTGGCACCCGACGTCCAAACGTGTCGGACGACAGTGAAATTAAAAGTGTCCCAAGAAAAGATTCAACCCATTCTTTTGATAAAGACAGCAGCTCTCCGTTACTGGACTCTATCCATCCTGGAGACAATAGGAAGGAAGCAGATATTGATATGGAGGCATACAGAAAGCCGTCATCGGCAGACCATCCGGGCACAAGGGCGCCTTGTGTGATGTGGTTTCAGTAAGTAAATAAATGTGTTCAGTTTATACATAATATGCTATTTATTGGTACTGCCGTGTTTGGCAATTAAAGCGAAAAATAAAACAGAAACAATCAAAGTTTTTATATTTGTAGCAATGCGAGTTGTTTCAACGCACTGCGGAAACCATATTAAGATTAACCAGATTAAACTATATTAATGGTGTGTTTTTGTAGCTTCTGCGTAAACTACTTGGAATATTGTGTTTATGTCGACACCACTGTTTAGGTCTCCCTGCAGATAACGTCAGCCAGATGTTTCTTACAAAATCATTCACAAAAGCAATTAATCCACATCGTCCTGCAACGTATTTGTTCGCGCCGGCTGTAAATCGGCACACTGGCGTTATCTAACGGCAGCATGTTGATAAGATTTTTTTCTTGCAGACCGTCACATGAATCATTATACCAGGACGTCCAATCCAATGACTCTATTTCAGGCAAGGCATTCCACATGACGACAGTGGTCCTAACTCAGCCATCGTCCAAACGCCATTCGAGACCAACGAAGATTCGACTGAGGTGAGCGGGCCAAACAATCCTCTGCACCAGGAGAGAGGGCAAGGCATTCCACATGACGACAGTGGTCCTAACTCAGCCACCGTCCAACCGCCAGGCGAGACCAACGAGGATTCGATTGAGGTGAGCGGGCCAAACAATACTCTGCACCAGGAGAGAGGGCAAGGCATTCCACATGACGACAGTGGTCCTAACTCAGCCATCGTCCAACCGCCAAGCGAGGCCCACGAGGATTTGACTGCGACAGCTGGACCATACAGTTCTCCTCATCAAGAAAGAGGCCAAGGTGTTCCTCGAAACGACAATGTTTCTAGTCCAACCATCGTCCAACCACCAAGCAACGGCAACAGGAATTCGACAGAGACAGCTGGGCTAAACAGTCCGCCTCATCAGGAGACTAACGGAGGAGTCACGCACAGCAACACTGCCAGTGTTGCACCAGACGTCAACTCATCAAGTGAACTTCGACAGACATCGAACAACATTCCCGCTGGTGGTTGCCATGGTCCAACTTGTTCTGTGTGTGGTCGACTCATACGACTCCCCAGTGAAGAAATCAATCGCGACCCGGGGATGATATGTTTGCCAGGTAGGGACGATGGCCAGCAGGGAGTACAACCCATCACTCCAGCTACCCACTGTCGATGTTCTGCTCGCGGACAGTCACAGTTCAGAACCGAAGAACGTGATGACACAATCGGAGACGGACGTCCAACACAAGGTGGCGGAACAACATCAATACAGGTACGTTCAGGGTTTGTGTAACATACTAGTGGTGGTGATTTGTCTGTGTGTGTCTGTGTGTGTGTGTGCGTGCGTGCGTGCGTGCGTGCGTGCGTGCGTGCATATAACCAACGCAAAATCTCAAACGAACTTTCTGTTTTGACAGAAATAACACTAATTTAATAAACAGGGGCCAAAATATGTTACATACTTTCAGTTTGGACGTTAACAGCCTGGCCATATTCTAATTGCAAGCATAGGAATATGTGCATACAAATATATTTTCATTTGGCGAGCTAATATTACCAGACTACCCACACTCGTGACTTGCGGTTATCAGTATGGCAGGGCCCATGCAATTAAGATGCGGTGTGTTCAACAACAAAGTTTTCTTAGTAAACCACTGGAGTGATATTCTTAATTGTAGTCGCAAACGTTTATGTTTTAGTAACTCTTACAGGTGCATAGGCCAAAAACCGTGAATTTTGTTTCCCTTTAATGAACCAGTGTTTAAATATTAATAAGTTTATAAACACTGACCTTGCCGTTCAGCAAGCCACGTAAACATTATATTCGAATCGAAGCATTCAAATCACACAAATAACTGCCAAAGTGTTTGCATTACCTAAACGGCAGCAATATGCGGCGATAACGATTTTTATTCGGATTGTATTTCTATTTCAGTCTCTCAGTCAAATCCCAGAAGCAGTGTTGGAAGAATTAAAGAATAAAGGTATGTGGAGGAATGCATAATTATCAACAAGACTCTGTCATGAATTTGGAACAAATATGAAATAAAGAGTAATGTCTATGTATTCCACGATGATTTGACGAGACATATATCAATATGTCTGCTCAATATTTCTTGTCATTCAAGCTATGAATTCAATGCTGAGAACAGTAGACAACATTGCTGCTGACGAAACAAATGCTTATTCATATGTATGTGTGACAGTGATAATGATTAGATCTAAGAATATATTATGGTCATAGCGTTAAGTGGAACTAGAAATAATAATTTGAATACAATTAACTAAATTCGAATTGAATACAATTAACTAAATTCGAATGCATACTAACAAGTTTCACACCGAACTAGAGGGATATATGACATCTATACATAATGAAGTTGTCGAAATAAAAGTTTGCCTCTCTTGAAATCGGTATTAAAATGTTTTGTTAGTCTTAGATGTCGCACACAATTGCCACAAGAATGGCGCCATTGGATAGGGAAACAAGATATCGATGAGAATGTGAAGGCAATTCAACTGACGTGTTGGACCCGAACAATGAAAACCGGAACGTAAACATAAACAACAATTTAACATGTTATGTTTCTGTTTCAGTTATTTCAGATGTTCCGCTCGAAGTGAGAGAGAGAGTGTGTCATTGCCTCGATGGAAATTACCGTGACTTAACCAAGGGACGGGTGGCATTTGCGATAGAGATGAGCATTCCTGAAGTGGAGGCACGAAGAGCCGATGACACAGAGACAATAATGCTTAAGCTCCTGACACAGCGCGTTTGTGTGTATGATGTCCTTAGAGCTTTAGACCAAATAGGTAGAGCCGATGCGGTACACGTGATAGCAGAATGGCTTCAAGGAATTGAACAGTCATGACATGTAGCGCCTGTAGCTACATCTGCAGTACGAAGTTTGATATTTAATCGGAAGCAGTAGATGCTAATCGTGTGGTGGCAGGAAAAATAACACAGCACTGTTAGTAATATTGTATATGTTAAGGGCTTCTTTGTAATTTGCATATGTGTCTACATTTGCATTATGTTTATATAACTACCACTGCCTCCGATTTCTCTGTTTTTCATTCACGCATGAACAAATCAACGATGCCATGAATATAAAAAGTATAAAAATATTCCAGAATGTTGTTGCCGTCTTGGTCTCCACGAAGTTATTCCAATACATGTTTGCTAAATATGTTTTCTTTTCTTTATTTTTGTATGTACACATTTCTCCTCCGTTGCTTTTGGTATTTATTCTGCGATTGTGTTTATAATAAAATTCATGCACCTGATTGACATTGTTTTGATGGTTCTTGTATTATACATCTGGTTCAATGGTTCAATGACGTATTGAGTCAGGAAACAGTCCTTTTGGAATTCACCCCTGCACTCTCTAATTATGCCAGTATATGTGCTCATGGCAAAAATACCCCGTTGTAAGATATGCCCCTTTATCCAGTTCCCTTGAAGCATTGTGCATTATGTCAATCCTTTTTTCTTATGTTACGGTTGGGATTATTATAAACTTGTTCCAATCTATGTTTGCAAAATATATAGTCATACCTTTGTATTTGATCATAAAATACTCCTAAGATGTTTCATAAGTTCTAAGTCCCAAAATGCATAGTGTTTAGCATTGTTGCAAACCACTACACTATCCGTCGATTACGTGGTGTGGGAATACAGATAACGCGTACATTGTAAATCATGTGACCGTCATTTTGGTATCTATGCATAGTCATGATAGTGGAAACCGTCATATTGGTTCGTTCGTAACAGTTCATGTAGGTGTGTTTTATACAATCACATATAGGACAATACAATGAGCTGTTTAATGCGATTTAACAGGCGTAACATTGCACTACCAAGCCAATACCAACCACCTTGCTGGATATCCACAATATCGTCAATGTACATCAATATCAGTTTCACTCGTTAGTCGGCGCCACTGGAGTGATTTATTTTTGGTGCAAAGTGATGACTATTAAATTACCCACCAATACCCAATGCTATATGAACATTACGAACTTATGCGACCACTCCTAACGTAGATTCAGATTATTGAGAGAACAGTCATTTGCCACATTTTTATATTCACCTACAAGGGTTAACAACGTCACTTCACATATACCAACTAATTACACCACAGGAGGCATCTACACAAACTCGTCTTCTTCTAAAACATAAAATACAACTCGCCATATATTGCCCTTTGTCCCATACATTCCAACTCGAAGTGGGGTACTAAACAAAAATATTCAAAAACGGACACTAGTAAGTTTTACCTCAACTTTACCAAAGCGTGGAATGTACACACACAAGTGATGACAGTCCCATCAATCCAATCTTTCAGCTGGGTGGGTATACAGTGTCCCTTGTCTGGTCCATCTAAGAAAATGTGATTTATTTAAGTTGCGCATAGTGTGTTACACTTTGTTCAGAATTACTGTCACCTTATTACGTCAAGTCATGCGAATGACAAACTACCATGTGAGCCATCTAAGAAAATGTGATTTATTTAAGTTGCGCATAGTGTGTTACACTTTGTTCAGAATTACTGTCACCTTATTACGTCAATTCATACGAATCACAAACTACCATGTGAGCCATCTAAGAAAATGTGATTTATTTAAGTTGCACATAGTGTGTTACACTTTGTTCAGAATTACTGTCACCTTATTACGTCAATTCATACGAATCACAAACTACCATGTGAGCCATCTAAGAAAATGTGATTTATTTAAGTTGCACATAGTGTGTTACACTTTGTTCAGAATTACTGTCACCTTATTACGTCAATTCATACGAATCACGAACTACCATGTGAGCCATCTAAGAAAATGTGATTTATTTAAGTTGCACATAGTGTGTTACACTTTGTTCAGAATTACTGTCACCTTATTACGTCAATTCATACGAATCACAAACTCCCATGTGAGCCATCTAAGAAAATGTTATTTATTTAAGTTGCACATAGTGTGTTACACTTTGTTCAGAATTACTTACTTACTTACTTACGTAGTCCTCTTCGTGCCCGGTGGCACATAAGGCATCAACAAGAGAGCGCCACTGCTGTCGGTCTGCAGCCCATTTGGTGATGGTGTTCCATGTCAGGCCGCATTCTTTCATCTCCTTCTCCACTGTTCGTCTCCATGTTTCTTTTGTGCGACCACGTCTCCTCTTACCATCTGCTGTCCAGCGTAAGGCTGTGTTGGGCAGTGCGCCAGGTGACATTCGGCACACGTGTCCAAGCGATCTCCATCTTCACTTCTTTATCTGTGTGGCCAAGGATGTTGCATCTGTTTTGCGGTGCAGCTCTTCGTTAGTGATGGTGTTGGGCCAAAATACCCCTAGGATCTTCCGTAGACACCTGTTTTGGATGGTCTCAAGCTTGTGTGCTAGCTTTGCTGTCAGTTTCCAGCACTCGAAGCCGTAGAGAAGTACACTGAGAACATTACTATTGTACAGTGTCAGTTGTGTTTCCAATCTCAGTTGCTTGGATTTCCGGATGGGCTTCAGCATAGCGAAGGTCTGACTTGCCTTTCTGATCACAGCCATGGCATCTTTTACAGAGTCTCCATCTGTTATGATTTTGCTTCCCAGGTATGCAAAATCTTGGACGTCTGTCAAAGCATCACTGTTGTTTATGTTGTTTATTGTGATGGGGTTATCTGTCTTGTAGTTGATCCTCATCAGTTTGGTTTTTGCTGTGTTGAGCTATAACCCAATCTGTGGTGTTGTGAGTTTGTCCATCTTTGCGTGCATGTCCTTGTGCCTGCTAGACAGCAGTCCGATGTCATCTGCATAGTCCAGGTCTTCCAAGATCGAGGTAAGTGTCCACCTGATGCCTCTGTTTCAATTTTTGGTGATTTGTGTCATCAGCCAGTCAAGGCAAGGGTGAAAAGAAATGGTATCCCTGTTTTACTACGGATTTTACTAAAATATCTTGATTTACCATCTTCTGTGGGATCCCGTAGTGACGTAGTATTCTCCACAAGGATTATCTGTGAAGGCTGTCAAAGGCCTTTTCAAAGTCAACGAAGGCAACGTAGATCGTACTGTTCCATTCCGTGCTTTGTTCCAAAATCTGCCGTAGCGTGAAAATGTGGTCGATGCATGACTTGTCTCTTCTGAACCCAGCTTATTCCTGGCGGAGGATTGTATCAGTAGCTGCTGATATTCTCTTCAAGATTATGCGGGTGAAAATCTTGCATTTTATTGATAACAAGGTTATGCCCCGCCGGTTGTTACAGTTCCCCAAGTCGCCCTTCTTTGGTAGCTTGATAATTGTGCCTGTCTTCCAATCATCTGGTGTGTCTTCTTCATCCCATATTCTCTGGAAGATCTGGCATAGGATTGTGTGTGTTTCTTGTTCATCTACTTTCATCATTTCTTCGCAGACGTTGTCGCTTCCTGGTGCTTTTCCATTCTTCTGAGCTTTAATGGCTTCTCTGACTTCTACTTCTGTGATTTGGTCGAAGTCGATTTCAAGGTCATCTGCTGACTCCAGGATGTCTGCAAGTATGTTTGGATCTGCGCGATTGAGAACCTGTTGGAAATTATCCTTCCATCTCTCTATCTTCTCTTTCTCGACTGTGATGATCTTTCCATCTGCGTCTTTCAGTGGGAGATTCTGGTTTGGTCCTGTATCTCCTTTCAGCTTCTTGGTTATTTGATAGAATAACTTCATATCCTTTCTTCTTGCTGCTGCTTCTGTGTCTTCTGCGAGGTTCTCAATGTAAGTGCGTTTGTCTGCTCTGGTACTCCTTTTTACTTTTTTGTCTTTTTGTGAGTATTCTCATGAAAGTCTTTCTTTGGGTCTTGGGGACTTTGTGGTGATCAGCTTTTTCTTCATTCCTTTTCTTTGGCCTATTTTGTCCCAAGTTGATGTGGAAATCCACTGCTCTTTCTTCGCTCTTCTGTAGCCTAGCACTGCTTTCCCTGTTAGCTCCATGGCCATGTTGAAACTGTGTATAGTCATCTCTGTTTCCTCCTGCAGAATACCAAAAGTGTTCTTCAGAGCAATTGTGAACTGTTGCCTGGTTTCTGGGTTTTGTAGCTTGGCAGTATCAAAATGCTGTTTCCTCTTCTCTCCTGTCTTTGCCTTTCTCAGTTTCAGTGTAAGTTGCCCTATCAACAGGTTGTGGTCGCTGCCTACATCAGCTAGTCTCCTTGTTTTGACGTCTTGTAGAGAGCGTCTCCATTTTCCATTTACAAGGATGTGATCTATTTGACTCTCCGTTCTGCCATCTGGGGATCTCCATGTCAGCTTATGTATTGTTTTATGTTGGAAAAGCGTCCCTCCAATCACGAGGTCAATCTCGCCACATATGCCACACAATCTGCTGCCGTTATCAGTCATTGTACTTTTTCCGTGTTTGCCCAAGATCCTTTCCCTGTCCGTGTTGTCGCTCTCAACTCGTGCATTCATGTCTTCCAAAGTTGACTGAAGACTGTTATAGAAGTTATATTTTTCCTCTTTTTCTGCTTCTTCTGTAGGTGCGTAACAGGTCACCACTGAGAGTTTAATAAATCTGGAATTAAAT
This sequence comes from Lamellibrachia satsuma, assembly GCA_033239005.1. Taxonomy (NCBI): domain Eukaryota; kingdom Metazoa; phylum Annelida; class Polychaeta; order Sabellida; family Siboglinidae; genus Lamellibrachia; species Lamellibrachia satsuma. Next base: position 34,491,109 of record BSQZ01000001.1, on the reverse strand, counting down.
CTAGCATAAAGAAGTCGTTCATTTATTGGTGGATACCCGTACGCTTCCTCAACTGATTTAGCCTTTCGCAAATCATGTTCACTGGTGTCCAAATATGTAGTGTGTGAATAGTTTATGTAACATCCTCAGTCGATTTAATAAAAAATCGTATTTTTGTTCAAATCATCGACAGATTTGACTTTAGCCGTTAGATCTGGTAAGGATCAAAATAGTGGCTATCTAAAATTGTAAACAATGTGTGGGTCAATGCTGATCATGGACGTGACCTCCATCCTCTCGCCGATCACATGACAAAGTTACGAAATTTCACCAAGGAACAAAATCGTGATTTTTTAGCATTTAGATTTTTACTTCAGTAAATGCTTGAACAAGCATTAACTAATTTAATAGTTTGTCTGATGATTTCACAAAAACTACATACAAAAGTGTCACACACGAGCTAGCATGTTGTAGTGGATACTAGGTAGGATTGTTTTTTCGCAAACTTAATTTGAAATGAGAATAGCAAAAAAATCGAATTGATTAAACAAATCAACTTTAGCCATATCCATTATTCATGAATCTACGCTTGGATTATCGACATATCGGATTGCGAGGCAGAGTACAAACGTGTAGCTTATAGGGAAACAAAAGTCATGGTTTTGGGCCTATTCACCACGCCTTGCGTCTAACCTCAACTTATGCAAAATAGTTTAGCCCTTGTTTACTAAACTTATCCCGTTCTGACTTAGCAGCTCGCTTAATTGAGAGTTTGCGTTGCTTCAGTGTATATCAGTCATCCCTTCGTTTCGGTCGAAAACACTTCACACGTCACAGCGGAAATCTATCGATTTTCTAGAACTGCCTGGGGCTTATTGATTAGATAAGGACTGAGAGTTAACCTGAAACTCCCCCAAAATCATACCTTCTTTGGTTTAAATAGCATTACATTTTGTCATCAATCCAAGGCTCGATTCGTGCAGCAGATGCGACAAAGTGGCATTCAATGATGATCACACGTATTTATATTAAAATAAACAAATTGTGTTCTATTATGTGAATCAGTTAAGTAACATGTATTTAACATATCCACATCTTACGCAAAGACAGTGCCTTTATTGTTTAAATTATCGTATACTTTTCCATGGTAGTATGGAAACTGCGTGTACTAGTCACCTTAACAATTGGGATAATAGTCTTCAGCGTATAACTAGGTACCGGACTCTGTTAGATGATTCATATTGATGGAAGTACAGCTCTAATGAGCGTTCAAGACCATATCGATCCCTTCGTCAGCTTCGGTCAAACTGCCTGTATATAATAGTTAATTGTGCGTCACGTGTTAGATAGTAATTCTCAATATCTAAATGTGTTATCTTAAACCGAAGCATGCCGTCCTTGAGCGTATGTGTCCTAATTGAACTTCTTATCCAGAAAAGCGAGACTAATAAGACCAGTTATTAACTTACACAAAGTTTAACCACAATCGTGACGTCCTCTCTATTATGCACAATTAGTCAGACGTCGATTTCATAGTGTGGTGCGGTGGTCGTGTGGTAAAGTGTCGCACTTTAGGTCGAAGGGGCCGGGATTCAAAACCACCTGCCGCCGTTTCGAAACCTGGGCATTATCCGGGGGGATTATGTCTTGATAACATTTAGATGTAATTTGTGGTTGTTGGTGTTGATCGAGATAATATTTATCTCGATCATGTGGGTGGTTTGTGGAATAATTAATACGGTTACAGGTAGATGGTGCCACTAATTATAAAATTAATGTTTACCGGTGAAAATGCTTGTTGTTTGTGTTTTATCTCTTCCATATATGCATATGTTTATTAACATATAGACACATTTTCAAAGAGTGGGAATAATTATGTTCGTGCCAATATGTTTGATTCTACTGAACGGTTGATTCTATTACCTGTGATTGTGTACCACCAAAACGCAAATACCTTAACAACCAGAACACGAACAAGAGTTATTACAGCCAGCATCGACAATCAATCGACATCGACAATCAATCGACATCAACAATCCTATTCATTCGAACACCAACTCGCTTTATCTGGGAAGTATTCAGCTACATTGCAATTGTTGCGCGAAGTCTGACTAATCATGCATTTGAATAAATGTCTATAACCAGGTAGTCATTTATACAGCTTGGAACTGGAATGGAATGAACGGCATTGCCCAAGCTTCGAAACGGTAGCAAACAGAATCAAACAAAGAGTCCGACGTTCTAACCACAACGCCACCTTTCGTCACCACCAAAACTACGACAACCTCAACAACCGCAGCTGTCATCGGAGCTGCCCCCCAGGCGCGCGGAATTCCACCTGTCTCCATTGCATCCGCCACACCACATAGGCAACCTTTGAAATGTAAACGCTATTAAATTGAAATGCACAATAGGGAGGGCGTCACGGTTGATCGAACATATGCGGTCTGTGGTGCTGTTGCCATTAGAATTCCGGGTAAGATTATAACTGGTCTTACAACTCTCGCTTTTCTGAATAAGAATGCAAATTATGGCACACGAAGAAGGAAGGTGATGTGTTAGTTTGACGCACAAGTTGACGATTTGTTGTAACAGTGGCAAATATGTGCATTTTAATGTAAACAAAAACCGCATAATAATTATAACTAGCAACAGAGAGAAACTTGAATACAAAGGCATGAAAATATATTGAGCAAACCTGCACTGGAATGCATTCGTGGAGACCACGACGGCAACAAAATTCTGGAATATTTTAATGTATGAGATTTATGACGTAATTGAGTTATTCATTTGTGAAAAACAGAAGAATCGGTTCAGGAAGTAACATAATACAACATGTTAGAAAACTGTACACAAGCGGTTGTGCGTCTATAAACACAATGAAAGGTGCCAAGTAACATTACATAAAAAGCGGTAGATCTACCGCTTTTCAAGATGTGAGGGCGGTAGATCGCGTCGCGAGCGTCTGTCCCCGGTCGCTAGGGAGATTGTGAGACGGGTTCCCTTCCTGGCGGAACTGTTTTAACATTTTAGGGTATATTTACTTCGTTTTTGGTGCATCTTCTATATGACGTGTTGGTGTGTTTTGAGTCGAAATGAGTACATTTAACCTTTTACCCGTGAAATTATGGTTTGGCGGTATAATTCGGCACAAACGATGTAGGCCGTGAGATTATCCCAAATTGAAGAAAGAACGTGAGTTCTTCTGCCAAAGCGGGAGACTTGGCACCTCTGAGTATAAGACGCCGATAGAGACCAGATAAGACGTCTACGCTGTCGGTTTAGCGTTGGATAAGATTTATATTCTGCTTTTTCACAGAACGTTCGCTGTTCCACGAGGAGGGCACACACTTGACTAATAAGAACGAACGCAACGTCAGTCGCGAGTTGCCCGTACAAAATGTCCATGCCAGAACCGGAATACAGGCATGTGGAGACACCCACCGGGTCCGCGGAGATCAACAAGGCTACAAAGGAAGAGTGAGGGGCAGAACCGGAATCCAGGAAACTGGAGATGTCCACCGAGTGACGTGCCCGATCCGCGGTGACGTCGTACTAAGCCAATCACCTGGATCAAACTTGGATGGATGTGCAGGCCAGGGAAACCCAGGAACAATTTTGGTCAGAACCGGAATCCAGGAAACTGGAAATGTTCATTCAGTGATTCAGTGTGAAGGGTCGACAGGTAGATAACTTTACTGAATGTTTGGAACATCAGTATGACGACAGCAATATGACTGCTATGTTTTGTATTGAACATGAAACTACAATAGTTCCTCGGTGATTGTTGTTTATATTATCACCACGACTTTGATTATTCCCCAGTGAGACAGATGTTTAGCTTGTATCATCGGAATTATGTATGTTGTTTATCGAAGGCATGACGGTTCAACTTCCAATGCACTGTGTTCCAGTGCATGGCATGCATTACACATACCCAGTTGTTTTAAATGCAATACTGTTTTCTCCATTATATTTAACAATACTGAACAAGATTGCTTCCTTTAGCTACATACACCAAATACCATGTGGACAAAGAAGCCAACATCTTATTTATACTCCGAAATTTGCATAACATAATGGCCTTTCTAACATGCCAAGCTGACCAACATTCATAGCAACTTTAAGTGCTAATGCCTTACCAAGCCAAACGTAGGACGTCACACAATCACAACCTGTGAGGCCAATGATTTGGCACGTTTTGTCTCACTCCTTGGTCAATGTCGGTACTAGAAGGCCACATGTGGAGTCTCGTGAATTGAATTAGCCTAAAGAATTTCACGACACGACACCAAAAAGTGCGACTACCTAATCATTGTTATGCAACCACTTTAAAGAAGGAGAGACAGGTGTTTGACGTACTGACACTGAAAGTCTAGGGTACAAACATGATCTTATATATCAAGCATTTCTTGATGCATCTTAGCGTTAGTGTTCTTCTGATATACTCGTTATATCAGAAGATATAACTTATCCGTGCTTGTAACTAATGAATTAATGCAAATTGTGATAAGAAATACGCCTTAGGCGTTGTTTTTGGCAATGCTGTGAATAATAAAAAGGATAATTGTGAAAACAATATGATGCCAGACTTACTGGATACAAATATTTCCGTATCTGGTCTAATATTTGGGGAAGCAGACTTAAAAAATGGATGGAAGTTTAAAGGGTTAAGAAAAACAGGTAGCATTATTATTTATTAGATCTATAGCTTCTTTTTGATTTGTTACAAAACATTTAGTTCGGAGTGCGATCTCAAGATAGCAAAGCCTAAATTTTTGCACGACACTTCATTTTCAGTTTTGTATATATAGAAAAGTAATAAATGAACGTTTTGGCTAATTATTACTGAAACAACATTACTTCCTGTGGGTCCAATTTGGGCTTTGATAGCAATGTTACCATAATATGGGATTTAACAAGAACATTTAGTGATTTCAATGTAGCAAAACCTAAATTGTAGCCTGGATCGCATTTAGGTTTTTTGTGTGTAGAGGTAAACAATAAATAAACATACGTACGCACACACGCACGCACGAACGCACGCACGCACGCACGCATGCGCGAACGAACGAACACACACACACACACAAACACACAATATATATATATATATATATATATATATATATATATATATATATATATATATATATATATATATATATATATATATATATATATATGCTTTTGTTTATGTTAGCAAAAGTTTGCGATTTGTTTGCTAATTTGCCGGCGGCGACCGTGACCTTCTTCTAACTTGTCAACTTAAATTCTTACCCACGCGCTAGCATAGCCACAGCCGCTAATATGAACACACGACTACCATACCACAATTACCACAAAACCAGGTACACAAACAACCACACCTTACATCTAAATGGCATCAAGGCAAAAAAAACCTTGCCAATATCCCCCGGAAAATATCACCATGGATAAAATCCCTGTAGGCAAAATACCCATCCAAATGCATATAATAGATATTAATATATAATTATATTTTGATTTCATGAATTTAAACGTGATTCAGTGTTTTACAGATTAAAAACAGCAGATAGTATAATACATACGAATATTCTTTTACTATTGACTGTTGAATTATTTTTGTTATTTATAACCAGGTGATAATGTCCGGGGGATATTGTCCTAGGGAGATTTTGTCCTAAGGTAGATATTGACGGAGGATATTATCAGGGGATTTTGCAATGGAGTATTACGTGCTAGAATCCGAATAAATACTACCAAAACCACAACTGTGTTAACCAGCAACACATTATTGCTAAAATTAGGGAACTCCGCTTAATGTAATCACTTCGGGCCACAAAAATTTCATTCTACTAAGAGGCTGATTCACTCAAGCGGCACATTTGAATACAGTTGGAGTTATATATTCTGCTAAACGGCTGATTTTGTTATCCGTGATTATGTACCACCGAAACGCAAATATATCATCAGCCAGAAAACGGCAAGTACTATCACTGCCAAATATCGACAATCAATCGATATCAACAATCTTATTTATTCGAACACCAACTTGATTTTTCTGGGAAGCTTTCAGCCACGTCGCAATTATTGCGCGAAGTCTGATTACTCATTCATTTGAATGACTGTCTATAGCTAAGTAGTCATTTACACAGCTCTGAACTGGAATGGAGTGAACGAAATTGTCCAAGCTTCGAAACGGTAGCAAAATTAATCAAACAAAGAGTCCGACGTTCTAACCACAACGTCGCTGCTCCACCAAAACTATGACAACCTCAAAAACAGCAGCTATTGTTATTAGCCCTTTTTCATCTTTCACCCCAGGGAATCCCACCCGTCTCCATTTCGACCGTCCCACCACACAGGCAACCTTTGAAATGCAAACGCTATTAAATTGACGTCTGACTAAGTGGGCATAATATGGAGGGCGTCACAGTTGAACGAACTGACGCGGTTGCCCGTAGAATTCCGTGTTAGTTAATAACTGGTCTTGCAGCTCTCGCTTATTTTTTTAATAAGAAAACAAATTAAGGCACATCAGGAAGGAAGACTTCGGTTTAAGGTGACGCATTTGGTTTGACGCATAAAGTGACTACTCGTAGCAATGGCAAATATATGCATTTTAAAGTAAAAAAACCGGACAGGAGAAACTTGAACACATACTAATATAAAGACATGAACATATATTTAGCAAACCTGTATTGGAATAACTTCGTCAACAAATTCTGGAATATTTTAATATATCACATTGATGTCATCATTGAGTTGTTTCCAGAAGAAAACAAAGGAAACGGTTCAGGAAGGAACACCTGACAACATGTCATTAGAAAAATATACACAAGCAAATAGTGTAGTGAGTTTATAACAATGAAAATGTAGACAAATATGCACATTACAAAGAAACTCTCAACATAGCTACATATTGTAATAACAAATACAACTGAAACTTTGAGCAAACAATTGCAAATAATAATTGCCTTGGTTATGTACACATATTATAATTAATCTTGTCACAGCAGCAACTTGTACACACACCTTAACATTTATGCGGCACAGTTATTCTTGCTACAATATATATGTTTACAATATAATACTTCATTATTCGATTAGCGTTTTAACATTCATATAATGTTCATGATGTGAACTTGTAATATAAATATAATTGCTCAATCCCGTGAAATACATATGTAAGTGAAATACATATGCATAGAATTGTATAATTTATATTACTACTTGTGTTCTCGACGTTCCTAAATATACAATATTAGTAGCAATACTGTGCAACATTTGATGATACCACACTATTGGCATCAACTCCTCCCGGTTTAATATCAAACCTCCTACGTTAGCGTCAAAGACTCGACCCAACAACTGGACCCAAACTTATATATTAGACATACTTTGCAGGTTTACACTGAATCTCCACCACTCGTATGACAGCAACAAACATAACGTTAACACACACGCACACATACATATACATTATTCACATATAGTATGCGTGAATTATTTGAATAATGAAAGTAATAATAATGTATAATACGCTATTATACACATTCATTATTCAAATAATTATGCATCACTTCGATCATTTATGGGAAGATAGTGCGCCAGTTTGAGTTTCCTAACTCGCATAAAAAGGAGCGATATGTGTTCTTCCCACTCTACTGCATGTGTCAAAGGTCACAACGACCAAGTCCTTGATACACATATTGATAGTATAACCGCCACCTTTAATGCCGATGTCGCTATTGGCGCTACACATTATGAATGTTCAATGTGTTGAAGCCATCCTGCTATCACGTGTACTGCATCGTCTCTCTCTATTTTGTCTAAGGCTTTAAGTACTTTATACACAGGGACGCGCTGTGTCAGGAGCTTAAGAATTATTGTATCTGCGTCTTTAGCCGCTCGTGCCTCCACTTCAGAAATGTTCATCTCTTTCGCAAATGCCACTCGTCCTTTGGTCAAGGAACGGTACTCTCCATCGAGGCAATGGCACACCGTCTGTCTCACGTCGAGCGGAATGTCTGAAATAACTGAAACAGAAATATGACATGTGACATTATTGTTTATGTTTACGTTCCGGTTTTTATTGTTCGGGTCCAACCCATCCGTTGAATTGCCTTGACATTCTAATCGATATATTGTATCCGTATAAAGGAAATACATTTGTGGCAATTTCATGGAATAATTTTGGTGTACAAAAGGAGAAGATACAGTGCAGAGTAGAACCTGGAACCTTCACGGGAATGAAAATGCGGCCAGCACTATCATGGGATACACAACTCCAAATCATGAAGGATTCGGGTTGCTACACTATTGTCTGCAGATATTCCGGCTTGTTGTGGCGCTAGACTATTCGTTCCCGTGTTGAATACATATAAACGTGACTCATTGAAGACGATTACTCTACTCTAAACGATTTAGTTACTAAAATGCTGGCGCTACCTCAAGCGACTGCACATATTTTGTACCCAGTGGTCTCTTTCAAGTCTTGAAATAGTGCGTTCATGGGCCGAGTTGATACTCCAAGCGTCTATCTCTATATGTGTGTTAGTGACTCTACTAAGTAGCCTTTTTGACCAATCCTTCATTTGCAAGGGCAAAGATCGCTAGTGGCATTAAAAGGTAGCCTGTTTGACCAATACATCATTTGCAAGAGCAATCATCGCTAGTGGCACTACCAGGTAACCTGTTTGACCAATACATCATTTGCAAGAGCAACACGTTTCCGTGTAAGCTATTTTACTTTTAACAGTTTCTCTGATAACACACATGGAACATTATTCTGGATTACGATCGAATCGACCTTTCTGATGAATGCCAGAACAAACAATTGATGGAAATGGTGGTTTTCTCAGTCTAAGACAAAATTATTATTTTGTTTATTGTTGCGCGATTTATGTTAAAATGTGCTCAAATATTTGAATCGAATCGCCATTTTCATTTTGTTTACATCTTTAGAAAAAATGTACTAGTATACACAAAGATTGTTTCTCATTCTTCCACATACCTTTCCTTTTCGATTCTTCCAGCTGAGCTTCCGAGATTCGGTCAAATTCCTGACATGGAACAAATAATACAGTATTAAATAACTAGTTTGTAGTTATTGTCTGTGTGAGCTGACACAAATTATTAAGACGTACTGGTGGTTTAGATGCACGACATAATTGTAGCCTGGGTTGCCAATGACGTTCGGTAGATTTTTTTACAGAGACTGCTTTCATGCCTGCTAGCACTGATTAGTTATATTGTATAATGTACAATGGTAAGACTCCAAAAACCAGTCCAGAATATAACTAAAGGAATGAAAAAAAATGGCATGGACTCGCCACTCATCACAAGAGCAAGGTCGAAACAATTACATGGCACTGTGAAAAGGAGAAGAAAAGAGGAAGACCACGGAAGATATGGCTCGAAGACATCAGTGGGAAGAGATCTCAAAGATCTCCGAGAGGCAACCCAGGAGAGAGACCGGTGGCGAAGGGTAGGTGTGCACCGGTATATACGTACTCGGGGAGAGGCTTCACCATCTTCCTGACGTCCAGCCTGCAACTGCGCTCCCGATGACACGCGGGCTGAACACTCAGGACATAGGTGAGTCGGGGTGGTGCTATGTGATCTCTCCCGGCCATTCTCCCTCACTGACAGATCCATCACACCCGGGGCTCGGCTCGTTTCTTCACTCGGATTCGAAACTCTGACCACTTGTTGACATGATGGACAGGTTGTGTCTTCACAGTGTCCGCAATGGCAACCAGCTTCATGAATGTTCCTGTTGGCTGTGTCCATGGTTCTCCCTCTTGACCCGTTGACGTTAACCGGATGAACATCGACGCCACGATTCAAGTTGTCTTCGTGTAACTCGCGATGCTGTGGCATGGGCGAACCAGAATTTTCATTATGAGTTAAATCGTGTGCGGGTCGATCACCATCGCCGTCTCGATTCATGTTGGTATTGGCATCATCCGGTATTCTTGAGTAGACAGGTCTGCGTGAATAAAAAATAAACATTAAGACAAACACGCTAGACCTCAACAAAAGTAAGTCAATTTAATCAATATTGTAAATAAAAAATTATGGCTTTGTTTACTATTGACGTTTAGTATTGACATCTGTAATATTCCAGATGAACTACGCCAATCATCGAGAAAGGGGAGTGAGGGGATAACACTTCAGATTGTTTAAGATGAACTATACCAATCATCCAGAAATGGGAGTGAGGGGATAACACTTCAGATTGTTTAAGGTGAACTATACCAATCATCGAGAAAGGGGAGTGAGGGGCTAACACTTCAGATTGGTTAGGATGAACTACTCCAATCATCGAGAAAGAGTAGTGAGGGGATAACACATCAGATTGTTTAAGATGAACTACTCCAATCATCCAGAAATGGGAGTGAGGGGATAACACTTCAGATTGTTTAAGATGAACTATACCAATCATCCAGAAATGGGAGTGAGGGGATAACACCTCAGATTGTTTAAGATGAACTATACCAATCATCGAGAAAGGGGAGTGAGGGGATAACACTTCAGATTGTTTAAGATGAACTATACCAATCATCCAGAAATGGGAGTGAGGGGATAACACTTCAAATTGTTTAAGATGAACTATACCAATCATCCAGAAAGGGAGTGAGGGCATAACACTTCAGATTGGTTAAGATGAACTACTCCAATCATCGAGAAAGGGGAGTGAGGGGATAACACATCAGATTGTTTAAGATGAACTACTCCAATCATCGAGAAAGGGGAGTGACGGGATAACACTTCAGATTGTTTAAGATGGACTATACCAATCATCCAGAAATGGGAGTGAGGGGATAACACTTCAGATTGGTTAAGATGAACTACTCCAATCATCGAGAAAGGGGAGAGAGGGGATAACACATCAGATTGGTTAAGATGAACTACTCCAATTATCCAGAAAGGGGAATGAGGGGATAACACTTCAGATTGTTTAAGATGAACTACTCCAATCATCGAGAAAGGGGAGTGAGGGGATAACACTTCAGATTGGTTAAGATGAACTACTCCAATCATCCAGAAAGGGGAGTGAGGGGATAACACTTCAGATTGTTTAAGATGAACTATACCAATCAGCCAGAAATAGGAGTGAGGGGATAACACTTCAGATTGCTTAAGGTGAACTATACCAATCATCCAGAAAGGGGAGTGAGGGGATAACACTTCAGATTGTTTAAGATGAACTACGCCAATCATCGAGAAAGGGGAGTGAGGGGATAACACTTCAGATTGGTTAAGATGAACTACTCCAATCATCGAGAAAGGGGAGTGAGGGGATAACACATCAGATTGTTTAAGATGAACTACTCCAATCATCCAGAAAGGGGAGTGAGGGGATAACACTTCAGATTGTTTAAGATGAACTACTCCAATCATCGAGAAAGGGGAGTGAGGGGCTAACACTTCAGATTGTTTAAGATGGACTACGCCAATCATCGAGAAAGGGGAGTGAGGGGATAACACTTCAGATTGGTTAAGATGAACTACTCCAATCATCCAGAAAGGGGAGTGAGGGGATAACACTTCAGATTGTTTAAGATGAACTATAAGGAAACCATTGGCTTATCGAGAGTCCATGTTTCGTGTATGTGTAACCCGCCCTCCTGGGACATTTGAATTAAAATATAATGTCAATGTAAAATGAAGAATTATAATGACAATAATCAGTACAGTTTATCTATATCTAATATAAATTGTTTTAGAATTATAAACGCCGTTGTGCCATTTGGCGGCCACTGTAAGCTAATTCGTTAATCTTACTAATAAAATGTTGTTTGATAATGCTTTTGAAATACGGCTAAGGCTAAAAAAAATTTGGTGTATTAAGTAATGCTTAATGTTTGAATTTGCAATGTTTTATGAATATATATATATATATATATATATATATATATATATATATATATATATATATATATATTCATAAAACATTGCACATTGAAACAGTATGCATTACTTAATACACCAAAAATGTGTTTACTAACTAAATATATATATATATATATATATATATATATATATATATATATATATATATATATATATATATATATATATATATATATAACTATAATTACTAATTACGTAGGAGCTGGCATACCGCCAAAATTTACGTCACGCTTCGCTTATTTCCGTTGGCTGACGTGTCTAGCCACGTAGATCAGAAAATAATACATGAGGAGCATTTTGCGTTGTGACTAGATACCGTCGCCACAACAAAACCATGTTTACTTCAATGCAGGATGCCGTCGCTACAACTAGACTATTATTTACTTCAATATACCCAGGACCAACATTGAAACGTTAACGAAGACAATACGAGATGTTGTTCGACATAAGAGCGTTTTAGAAGTAACCTATTTTGACTACAGGTAAGCGTCGTACTGTGTGTCTAACTGGGTCACCTGTTTAACCGGTGGAATACGGAGACAGTGAATTGGAAAGTAGGTTATGGCGACAGTATGCGTGTTGGTTAAGAGGGAACTACTAAAGAACCTTTGGAATACATGCACATGATACGACATACGATCGGAATGCGCCCGAATCTGGGTTGCCCTTGGATTTACTCATGAAGGTGACTTTCCGTTCTTGGGGGGATTTGAATGGGCGCAAGTGCATTCATGCGTGCGATGCAGGTAAGCACATTCAACATATCTCAGTGGTAGAATAATGCACATCATTTCGTTTGATAACGCGGGTTGTATTTTATACGAACATGAACACGTGTGACTGAAGTTATACAGTTCTACTTAGTGTTGGACAAAGTGTAAAGCTAAATTCACTAGAATATTCGAATACAATATTCAACTTTTTTTCAAATTTACTGAGCAACAACAAGATGGCGCCTCATACACGAACCTGTCCTTTGACTGCATAGAGGCGGACCCTCAACACATTATGTGACATATCAACATGCATGCCTTTATGCCTGGATACACGCGACTCCGTTATATGTCTAGATAGACCGATGAACAATATGTCTGATATCTATACAATAATAGTGGCTAATTAACTTATAGCGTATTTCCTAACATTAGTAAAATACAAAAATCCGTCATGTGTTATAACAGCAAGTGTTGGTATTATATATGCACAAGTAGTACACAAGTTGGGCATCATGTACATGCATGAGTTAGCTACATATGTACATTTAGCATTTTAAACCACACATAAAATAAAACAAATTATTCTCGTAAATTAATAATAATTATATAAAACATGCACGTCAACGTATGCAGTGAATATATTTATATTCACATAAGGTGATCTATGTACTATTCATATGATGAACGTACTCTTAAGTGTATCCGCGTCAAACTCAGTGAACACAATATATCAACATTTCTTTGTCTAAATCTTCCTTGTGTGTGTATTGACACGTAGAGTAGTAGAATCCAGTCTATTGACCAAATGAGTTGTAAACCTACCGGACGCCTACCGGAATTTCCTCTTCATTACCGTTCACTCGTGTACGGATCATTGATGTAAACGTGCACCAAGTATCGATGCAATCTTACCAGGTTTGTTTCGCCAGATCAAGAATACTGAATGTGTTCAATTGAGGCTAGTCGACGCGCCCTGCTGGGAGACTGCCTCCAAACTAGACTGAATTATAAGTTGTTTGAAGACAGGCTACACCTGCCAGGAGCTATTTTAAGAGCTGATGCAACGGTGACGTAGATGCACGAACTGTCTAGATAGGCCTACAGTAAACACTCGCTAAGGACTCCCGATACAAACAACATTTGCTTAAAAGGAACAACTTTTAAATCTCCCTTCTGTTCTGCCCTGTTTTATGTATCATATAAGGAACAATTGATGCACGTACCTAGTTCCACCAAGTTCCATATATCTAGAGTCGCCTGTACATGACAACGGGTATTTATACTGCAGCAATCTATTAATCAACACTGCAATTTGCAGGGGCTGCAAAGTTTTACATTTCGTTGCTGTTTCGTTCGACTGCCATGTTCTGTCATGTGTTTTATGTTCAGAGCACACGTATCGTGAGACACCAGAAATATTGGGTTGTTTGAGCAGGGGGTGCATTTGTTGTATTTTAGGTTGTATTTGGGTATATGCGAATTGCACTAATTATTGAATTTTTTTCGAGAGAATGAGCTTCATAGACAAATAGAGCCTACGTGCAAAAATGGGGGATCTTGAAACGGGTAGAATGCATTCCTAGCTGAGTTTAGCCCCGAATTTGATCCTGGGGTGAATCCAGAAATGGATTCAACTGGAAAAAAATAGATTCATTTTTCCATATAGCGAGAGTCAAATGAACATATGTACTTGATTGCAGCTATTTATATTGTAGTAATCTGTTAACCAACACTACAAATTGCAGATGGCTGCAAACTCGTACCTTTCGCTGCTTGTTTCATTTGACTGCCATGTTCTGGTGTGTATTTTATGGTCAGAGTACACGTATCGTGAAATACTAGAGGTGGTTTGAACAGGGAGTGCAACATTATGAGCTGTAATCACACCGTTCAATAGACAAATATCTTACTTCTTCATCTACAATAGAAGTGCCCCTTAGCGGAAATAATAAGAATGTATGTTACTGTCATTTGAATATTATTTAAAACCAACACACACCTCGCCCCAAATATAAACCCACTTACCTAAACGCCCGCCCATTAGTTAGTTACCCATTAATTTGTCATGCTACCATGTAATGGGCAACAAGTTATTCACGAAAACATTCGTATCCCAAAACCAAAGGGTGACCTAATGGCCCAATAAATACGCCTCTGTACATAAGTATTTTGACCTAGGTTCGAAACACTCTAGAGTGTTGTCAACCTTTTCAATAGCAGCATAAACACGTGATCACAGGTATCGTGGGCGTATATAACCACGAGTGAGGTTTTTGTCAAATTAGCCGTCTTTCATATATTCTTTATATTGGTAATATTATTTTTTAATGAAATAATCGCTGTAATTAAAACTTGTCACGCTTGTGAAGGCTTTGTAGCGCATACCAAGATAGACATCGATATAATGTAGCTACCTGTGTTGAGCGGTGCAAGCTTTCGTGCAATGTGTAGTGTAATATACTAATGTTATTTCAAAAAAATTCCTAAGCCAGCCCATGGTTATGTGGCGACCGAAGTTCATAGTGCTTTGATAACCCCGCACAAATAACACAACGCCGGGGACTACCTGCGGAAACATAAAGAGATTTAATCGACAAGACACAAAATGAGATAGATACGTACCGCACCTCTGCCGACGGCCTGATGAATGACGAAACACTAGTTGGCGCACGCGACACCTACCGTATAGTCGATTATCCACCAGATGGCGTCACCGTTTGTCGATCTCGCTACATTACGGAAAAGAACTTGGAATTCCAGATCTAATATTGCACCAAATTATTTTGCTTTGACACTTAGACTAACTCATCATTGACATAACTTTCTCAATAAAGTAAGTCGAATGGCATGCTGTAATCAGCATACCTATCTTTTTATAACATATCAAGCTGCATGAAAAATTGCACTTTTGATAACAATGATGCAAAATGGCATATAGCGTATGTAAGTGGTCACCTTTGTTCATAGCTTTTAAAACAGTATATTGACATATGTCAAAATAATTGCCTCGTCAGCATAGGTTTGCACACAATCTTACAAGAACAGTGAAACATTAGGTACATTCTAAATTATTTAAATATATAACATAATATTTAAATATAGCATGATACAAATGTCAGTTTGTTTCCATGATATTGATTGGATTGATGGAAAAATACAAAAAGGGAATGGAGATGTCGGTGTCACTACCCGCCTCGTCAGGTGAAACTTGATATGACAAACACATGTCTCTCCTTCTTTTGTGTGGCTGCAAGACAATGCCAAGGAAGCCTTTTGATGTTGCTTCATGACATTCTTTAGGCTATCTCAGTCCACGAGACTCCATACGTGGCCTAGTACTACTACTACTACTACATGTTCACTAGCCTGAATTGTGCTCGCTCGGGGTCGAATGGATCCGTTAGTTCTGTCTACACGTCTTCCTTGATTCCCACCGCCATTTCTTCGTTGTGGTATGATTAGGCAGATGATCGTTCACCATCTCTCATCTCGTTCAAGTCATTTAGGATGCCATGGCTTCACAGGTTGTGATTCTGTAATGTCCTACTTTGGCATTGGCAAGGCAGTAGCACTTAAGGTTGTTATAAATGTCGAGGTTGAGTTGCGAAACTGGCGGCTGAGTTTGAGTTGCGAAACAAAAGCTGGCCTTCCCGTACATACTTTAGCTCTACATGCGTTCTTTGTATTATCCACACTGATCATTATTTCGACATTCCTGGTCTGTGTGGTTTAATATTGTTGATATCAACCATTTTCCCAGACGTTTATACGGCGAACTTCGCTATTAAGGTCACACACGGGACTGGGACAAAGTGATATTAATAGCGAAATCACCTTAATAGACTAACCTGGGGCAAAAGGCCCTGGAGGTAAGATGACCTCGCACCACGTACGCAAAATATAAAACTCTTAACGTCCCCAAATCTGGTGCAAAATGAAGTTAACTTCTATCTGATACACACCCCGAAAGCAACACAAGACAGTCGTAATTAAATCAGTGTGTTTTAAAACTTGTATATGCATTATTAAGTGCACTGATCTAATATTTTGTCAATAATAAATGGCTGAAACTCAATATATAACGGTGTGAATCATTGGTTTAATTGGTGTAGTGTAGTATAAACCAGTTGACAGGTCAAACAATACAAAATGGGCAATAGTATGTTGGGTTTTGCATACATCGTGTTTACACACACGTTGTGTCTTTGGGGCAAGACGGTGCCCGTGCATGTGGGCAAGAGGGTCATTATGTCTTATCACACACGCACGTAGTCACAATGTATCAACTGTATTACACATGACCAATTATGTTTATTATATTTAATATAATATGAACATTGCATGATTTACGTTCTTCTAGCCTGTTGGCTGTAATTATGATGGAATATCACTAAACCAATATTACGTTATGTATGGATTGCAAGGTATGTATTATATGCCAGCTCTCATTTAAACGTAACAATCATAATGACCTGATATATATTCCTATCATACCATTTGTATATATATACATTTTTATTTCAGGCAATAGTTCGTTCAAATAAGCGAAAACCACGGGGAGGGGGTTATAGACCGTGTCGCCCCAGGTAGAGGACCGTCTTTCCCCTGGGATGAGGAAAGACGGCTTTTCTTGGGTACTCTTGCTATTTTTTAAATGCCATTTAGGTTGCTTATTTACTGAAAATAGTTTTCCAGTGGGTAACACACATATCTGTCCACAATGTGAATACATTAAATACATGCTAAACTAGTTTAATCATGTAAAATTTGAAAGTTTTCCTTAGGGGGACCGCGCTGCCCCAGGTTAACCTACTGAATATGTTCACTGAAGCATCATGGGAACTGGAAAAATTGCTATACAGATGCATGTCATTTTAACAAAAGGAATACAGTTATGCACTTGCTTTTCTAAAAATGTGTTAAGCACAAAGTGCACAAGATGTAATATGGTTTTATAAATCATGTAATTATTTATGTAAGTCCCTACACATTCTTTATTCGTTAATGTAAAAATTACTTTGGCGTCATTGTATAAACTTCTGACTACAGGAAGAATTCATTGGCGATCATCTGCCAATTAAACAGCTTTATAGTTTATCTCGTCTCGCTGCCTTTTTGTCCTCTCTACTATTCCAACCTAGCTCTTCGGTCGTTGCACAAACAATCAGGCGCCAAGTGGATGGCTCCTAATTGTTGGCGTCAAAGACCATGCCCAGTGTTTTTCTGCAAAATCTACTCTTCCTCGCTTAGAATTTGAGTTAAAACTGTTACAAGGCGACGCGACACCGTGGATTTCGCATTTCTGAGTCCCCAAAAAAAAAATTCGGCGAATTTCCAGTTTCGAGATATTCATATAATATAATTATCTAACTTTCGATATGTGAACATTGTTACTATGAATGAATACGATAAATGCAATAAAAACACGTTTTAGCAACAGTCCTAGTATCTTGTTTCTATTGTTTATGTGCAATGAAGCAGCGCCGATCGAAAAATCGCTTGTGTTCGATCGCGTATATCTTCCGCCATTTTGAACATTTGTTGACATGTCGCACAGGGTTCAGCCTCCTGTTACATTTCCCATTGACGACCATGTTAACGTTTTGCACGATTATAAGAAAATGGGACCATCAAAAATTCTGAAACTTCTTACCTGCCATTGTCATTATCTCATTGACATGCTGTTCGAGTTTAGTCAAAGTCTCGTTCTTCTAACTTTTTTAAATGGCTGAACGTGTCACGCCCATCAATGTTTACCGATTTCTGCAAGAATTACTACGCACATGTGCATTGTGGTGAAAAAATTGCCAAAAATCCTTCCGCCTATTGAAATCATCTAAAAATCCACAGTTACACTGCCAACATGTTCTACCAGCAAATCTGCCAATGTACCTGCTCAAATGCAGTTATGTCAGATGATGTGATTTTTTTTTAAATGACACATACCTAAAATTACTGTGCCCTACATTCGTCTGTAACGCACCAGGAAGTGTAACTGAGGCATGATCCCAAATAGACATCACAATGTTTGCGAAAAAAATTGAATTTAACATATTTTAGAGACACACATGTATCATGCACTCAGTCAACATTTTTTTTACATCTGTCCATATGTTTGGTTTTTAGACACATTTCAACAATACCACCCCACTGGGCAGTGCATGCCTAGGATAGCCGCTTTAATGTGTAACGACCTATAATCCACCTTAACTCTTGAAGGTACACACTTTCTCAGCTAGCATTTATGAATGTGTAACACCATGTTTCAGAGAGCCAAGCATATGTTATGTAAGCACATTGTATTCAGCCAGCTTTTATTTTACATTGAAAATTATATATTTTTTTGCCTCTTGCCCTATTACGCATATGTAAATATACACAAGATTCACCTTAAAATGTGAATTCCATCAAAGCTAGACTTCTCAACTAGTTCAATTGCATAACATTATACAACCTAATTAGCAAACTAGCAATAACAAAGGCACTTGCCTGATGGATCAGCTCCAGCCAGCCAGTAGACTTTATCAGATAGCATGTTGCCCTGTCCAAGATTTCCCCAAGCCACAAGAGGGCATACTACCTCAGGTGGTCTCCACAGTAGGCACATGTGTCTAATTAGCTGAAGTAAAAAAAACTGACCAATAAGTCATTATATTACAATGTCATTGACTGAGATTGATATACATGTCCAAATCGAGGCTTTACTAATGCAATTCTCTCCCCTCCCCCTATAATACAGATGTTCTGTCACTGTCATTTGAACTTTCAGACTGATTAGAAGTCTGTGATTTCAAATAACGGTTTGTCACTTTAAACTGTAATTTTGCCTGGATTACCGTGCATTGTTACAAAATGGAAGCGACAGTAATTGAGAATAGTGAGAGTAAAATTAAGAGTGAGAGTGAGGTTAAGAGTAAGCGCAAACCACCCCCTGGTGGCATTAAGAAAGTGCGCCGTTTCAAACGTGGCCACCCATACTGGGGACCACAAAATGCTGCAACATCAGAAACTCGACAAACGAACCGCAGCATGTGGCTGCGACGATTGAACATGGATGAATATTCAAGAGTGGTACATGTAACCCCTGGTGGACTGCTAACAGTGCCCGATGCTGATGGCGTATGTGGAAATAGCAAGATTCTACGACCACGATCAGATAAATGCCCTGACTTAACAGACAGCTACCTTCAGACAGAAGAGACTGATGGAGTTTCTGAGATGCGTCTGCTAAACATGCAGAAGAATGTGGCAATGTGGAATGAGTGTTTCACAGAGCATGCGAAAAACACAACATGCACATCTCCACAGTTAGAAGTACACAACGAAAGACAAGTTGGTTTATGCTGGAAAATGTCATTACGCCTGGGACAGTGTCTGACATCACAACTGTCATCACACGAGCAGCCATGTTGTCGGCACTCGTGAAGGGCCTGCTGTGTCTGGAGTGTGGAGCAGCGTCGTTAGTGATCCGTGTTGTTGACCACCGACTCGGCCTCGTCGCTGCAATGGAGACTTGCTGCACAGAGTGTGGAGCTGTGCTGAATTTCACCCTCACTTCCGACCGCATCGACAGGTCAACTGCAGGGAATGCGCTGTTCATCGTTTTGCGACAGGCGGTAGCTGCATCGATGGACATGGGTGTTGGCCATGCTGGGCTGGTCAAGCATCGTTTGTCACGCAAACATGGTTGTCGTGACACGGATGTTCGACAATGCAGCTGACGTTGTCCGTCGTGTCTACCGTGACACAGACCCATCGATCGGAGAAGATGACACCATTGACTTGATCGTCAGTTTCGATGGGTCGTGGATGACACGCGGCCACAACTCGCAGTACGGGATTGGCTGTGTTGTGGAAGTGCTCACAGGCCTTGTGATCGACCTGCAGGTCATGTCGCTGTATTGCCAGCGTTGTGCTTACGCGAGCACTCGACACGGCGGCATGGACACGATGGAGTTCAAGCACTGGTTCAGGACGCACGAGCCGGAGTGCAACCGGAACTACAAGGTGGTGTCCGGTGGCATGGAGATGAAGGCTGCGGAGCTGCTGTGGACCCGCTCCATGAACCGCAACTTCCGCTACACGACCATGCTCGGCGACGGAGATGCCAGGACCTTCAACCGTCTCACCAACTTGCGTGTGTATGGCGACGTGGAGCTAAAGAAGGCAGAGTGCATCAACCACGTCGCCAAACGACTCGGCACAGCCCTCCGCAAGCTGGCAGCATCGGGGAAGAAGGCTGGCATCACCCTTGGAGGTCGGGGCTTCGGGAAATTGACCCAGGCAACCATCAATAAGTTGACGGCCTACTACGGCAAGGCTGTGCGTGCCCACCCCGAAGACGTCTGCGGGATGCGGGATGCCATACTGGCAACGTTCGACCATGCAATCTCCACTGATGAGAAGCCTCAACACGACCGCTGCCCGGTGGGAGCTGACAGCTGGTGCTTTTACCAGAAGGCGCTCGCCACCGGGCAGGAGCCAGGACCACATCGGACGAATGTGGGCACACCACTCTCATCCGACGTCGCAGAACACGTCAAGGGCGTGTACACCCGACTGGCACACACTGACCTGCTGGAACGCTGCAAGCTCGGGGAAACGCAGAACAATAATGAAAGCGTGCACTCGGTCATCTGGAACAAGTGCCCCAAGACGAGCTTTGTAGGCCTGGAGCGTGTTGTCTCCGCAACGTGCAGCGCAGGATCAGAATTTAACGTTGGCGTCGAAGTGACAATGAAGAATCTGTGCGACGTGATGCAGGTGCCATCAGGTGTCCACCTGCTGGCATCTGCAGAGAAGACGGACCGACGGCGGCTGAGTCAGGCTAAACGCCAGGCTGCAGCAGCGACTCGACAGGCTCGGCACACTCGACGCCTTGCACGAACGAGGGCGGCAGAATCGGCATCATCCGACTATGCTGCCGGGGCATTTTAGGCTCCAGCACAACAGTGAACATTATATCAACAGTGAACATTATATCCATAGTGGTGTTTTTGAAAATATTTCTTATTTGTGTTTCACAAAGTATATGTTTGATAATATTTTTATTTTTCAGTCTATTTTCTTCTACTTTACATTTTCAGATAGAGCATTAGTTGGAGAACATATGTGTGTAATTTCAGGACTCTGTGTCTATTTTTTTTATACAATTCAATGTTGAAATGTTCTCAAACTTTGACGTCGTTTTTCTCCATTACAATTATTTCACTGAACTGGCTTCTCTTATTGCGTACATCTTGGCTATTTTCCAACCGAATCCTTTGAAATTTTCAGTGATTCACCACAAGATTGCTCTGCATGTTATAGCGTCTATAAATTGATAAAATATTATAAGACAACAATTCTACATTACAAAATGTTCATATTTCATTTTGATGTTTTGTAACAAGAATTTTATAAAATCGTAAAAAAAAACTACAAAAGCAATCAACAAAAACTCGACGCTATAACATGCCGGTGTGTCTTAGTTATGTGCACACAAAGATACAGTGGATTTGGCCAGCCCATTATCAAGATGTAGGATTTCAGCTGATACCATTCAAATTCAAAATGGCCGCCATAATAAGGATCAAAAGGGGGGTCCAGAAAAAATATCCACATTCTTTCTGCAACATACTTAATACTGTGCTAAAAATTCAGCAAGGTGTGATAAGAAATAACAATAATTGATTTCACCATATTGTATCGCCTTAAGATGACTGGGGACCTTGCTTCTTTCATTGTTTTCTGAGGTTTACTGGTCACTGTGTAAACACACCTAGTAGTGGAGACAGGGGTTAGTTGTATACAGGGACAAGTTGTTAGAGTCGTTTTACGAAAACATACATAACACACACATATGGAGATACCATTGACAGTAGTATGTTTGGAAGTCCACCAGCAGACACACTGTCCAAAAATCGTGAGTTAAGAAATCGAAATTTACTAGGTGTAGACAAAAATTACTTTTTAACCACCACATAGCATCTTCTCACGCAGCCACCTTTTACGTTTCGTGAATGAAACTTGAAACATGTCTACGGTATGGTATGAAGGGTATGCCAAGTAGAAGTTAAACTGAAATTCAGGATTTGCATAATCTGTATAATAATTTATATTCCATTCACAATTGATGATTATGTTAGAATCCGTGTGTGTGTGTGTGTGTGTGTGTGTGTGTGTGTGTGTGTGTGTGTGTGTGTGTGTGTGTGTGTGTGTGTGTGTGTGTGTGTGTGTATGTATGTATATATATATATATATATATATATATATATATATATATATATATATATATATATATATATATATATATATATATATATATATATATATATATATATATATATATATATATATATATATATATATATATATATATATATATATATATATATATATATATATATATATATATATATATATATATATATATATACACACACACAAACACATATATATATAATTCAAGTAATGTAATAACATAACTTACGGGGTTAGTTGTTACAGTC
Source organism: Lamellibrachia satsuma (assembly GCA_033239005.1). Taxonomy (NCBI): domain Eukaryota; kingdom Metazoa; phylum Annelida; class Polychaeta; order Sabellida; family Siboglinidae; genus Lamellibrachia; species Lamellibrachia satsuma. The sequence goes on along the minus strand of BSQZ01000001.1, from coordinate 34,468,020 downwards.
GACCGCGCCTGGGAAAATTCATATATCTACCTAACTACAGTACAGAATATCAATGGTATGGTACATTTTATTAACACGAATAATAAATTTAATGTATTCTTTGACAGAAGTAATACATATAACATACTTTTTCGAAAAAAGTTACTTTAACAGAAAATTGTAACAATTAGCCCCAGTCAGTATTGCTATTGACACGGACAGCATCGACTTTGACGGATGAATCCCGGGTTGATAGCTTGTCACTTCCTACTGACCAGTTCTTTGTTCTTGAACACATCGAGAAATGTCCTCGTTTTTCGTCGTCTTACATCGTCAGCTAGGCATGTTAAAAAGGCCATTATACTATAAAAATTCGGAATATAAATAATATGATGTTTGGATAGTGTAGCTAAGTAAAGCAATCTTGCTAAATATTGTTGAATATAATGGAGGACAAATATACACAATTCCAATTATACAAGCTAAACACCTGTCTCTCTGGGGATACTAATCAAAGTCGTGGTGATAATATAAACAACAATCATAGAAAAACTATTGTAATTTCCTGTTCGATACAAATCAAAACAATCATATTGTTTTCGTCATATTGATGTTCCAGACATACGCTAACTTATGTATCTGTCGACACTTCACAATCGTATTGTTGTTGTCATATTGATGTTCGAGACATACACTTATGTATCTGTTGATACTTCACACTGTTCAAAGAATGTCCCAGGGTTGCTGCCGTTCACACATATCACTGAATGGACATTTCCAGTTTCCTGTATTCCGGTTCTATCCCTTGCTGTTCCTATGTTGCCCTGGAGTTCACGCCAATCCAAGTCCAATTCCGGTGGTTGGTTTAGTACGACGTCACCGCGGATCAGACACATCACTCGATGGATTTCTCCAGTTTCCTGCATTCCGGTTCTGCCCCTCTGGTCTGTACGTCTATCTAAGTTTGATCCCGGTGGCTCCCTGCGGACTCGGTGGATGTGTCTAGTTTCCTGGATTGAAAAGTGCTGTTCCGTGGTGGCCCGGCCTGCACGTCTGTTCAAGTTTGATCCCGGTGGAACCCCGCGGACTCGATGGATGTCTTCATGTGCCTGTATTCCGGTTCTGGCACGGACATTTTGTTCTGGCAACTCGCGGTCGACGTTGCCTTCGTTTTTGTTTGCCATGTATCTACCTCCCTCGGCGAACTATCTCTGAAACAGCAGAAGGCAAAACGTATTTACTCAAAATCGTCGCCATAAATGCCTCCTCCAGTCTCTAATCAGAATCGTCTACCGGTTTCTGATTTTTGAAATCCGGTGTTGTTTTAGAAGGTTTTTCATTCTGTATCTATATTGTTCTTCGGTAAATTATTACAATATATCGAATTTAAATATGTTCTAATATCTTCGTATTTAGCTAGGTGCATTGTTGTTTACTTTAACAGTGATAACAGCAATAATATACCCACACCTACACGCACACCGGCACGCACGCAGGCACGCATGTATGTATATACGTACGTAAGCACGTACGTACGTACGTACGTACGTACGAACACTACAACACACACAACGCACACAACATACACAACACGCACACACACACACACACACACACACACACACACACACACACACACACACACACACACACACACACAACACACACACACACACACACACATACACACACACAACACACACACAACAAATACGCGCACGCACGTCAAGCGCACGCACGTCAAGCGCACGCACGCACGCACGCACGCATGCATGCACACAGTAGCAGTAGTAGTACTCCTTACCGACTACATTTACTCATTATCTGTTGTTGTTGTTGAATGTCTTAGAATCTAGATTTTATTACATTTTGTGTATGTATGTGTAAAAATGCAACAAAAGCTAGATCGTAAGACATTCAACACAAATAACAGGTTATGTTTTAATGTAGTAGTAATGTTATGTCGGTAGGTATACTCTTTCTGTAGTTGTATTGTTTGTATTATCCACACTGGTCAAAGTTGCGACCTTGCTGCTCGATGTGGTTTGAAATTACCAAAGAAACAATTTGATATTACAAATATTAACCATACACCAGGCGCTTAAATATTGTGCTAAGCCGAAGTAAGCCTAACACTGCGCCTTCTGCCTCACGAGAGACTATGCATACGTACTGGTTAAGCTGCAGTAGCTATAGTTTGCTTAATACATAAAAAATAAGAAAACCCTTCTATCACGCAAAAATTCTCAAAAATCAGAGGCGCATCAAAACAAAATATTGAAATCGGTGTACAGTGTTCGTTAAAGTTGTCCACATGTGGATGAATACGTTGTGGAGCTAAGGAGGGTAACCTCGGTTAAAAAGATAAGTATTCCGATGAAGGCGAAATGTTATTCTGTTATACATTAGCAAGGTGTGAATGGCACCCGATAAAACCATAGTTTGTTTCAACTTACGGAACAAACAGTAGATAGACGGTTGTAGCTGTCTATAATGTCTTGTATAGGAGTGAGCAGTGAGTGTAGATATGTCGGTTGTTTAGACGAAGGTGCCTTATAGGTATAGTATAGATCTATAAATAATATGATATCGAACAAATACTAACCGAGATAGCGGTTCTCTGATCTTCAATTCCTTTCCGGCTCAGCTGCTATCGACTCTGCTGCTATCGACTCTGCTGCTATCGACTCTGCTGCTATCGGCTCTGCTGCTATCGACTCTGCTGCTATCGGCTCTGCTGCTATCGACTCTGCTGCTATCGACTTTGCTGCTGCACCTTTCTGCAAGAAACCGATACGTCGACTATATTATGCATCACATGCATAAAGTACATCATTTGTGGCAAATCACATGTTATCTTATATACTATGTGTTTCTGCAACCACACATTATGTACGCATGTAAACATCGACCGATGACACGTGTCCTTCACAAGCAGAGAACCCAAACATACAAGAAGCGAAATATATTATGAGAAGGAACACTCCTTTCAAATGAAACACGCCTTGTGGACAGTGTGCTATTGATTGACAGTGATTGACAGTAAATTACTAATGCTCCGCCTAAGCATTTGTCAAGGAATGGAGCGATGTAGGTTTTAAGATATTTGTCAATGCTGTTTCAAAACGTATTCACATAGTTGTCATTTATAACTGTGTTGTTCATTAGCTAAGACTCAAGACTCACCGAAATAGTTTATTTAATTTATTTAATAGATAATGCCTTCGCCGTTGCAAATAAAACACCTCTTTCGCTGAGATCTAGCGACCGTTTGTGACGGACGTATTTGCCAAATGCATGGTGCATTATTTATGATATTTATATAATAGGGGACTTTTCTCGCGTGTGTTGCCGACCAATGAATGGAAAACTGTGAGATATTGCCGATAAATAAATGGCACCCGTAAACCGAGCGTTGCCCGGTATTTGTCAATACTGTTTCAAAACGTGTTCACAAAACTGAGAGAACTATTAACTTATAACTGTGTGTGTGTGCGTGCGTGCGTGCGTGCGTGCGTGCGTGCGTGCGTGCGTGCGTGCGTGCGTGCGTGTGTGTGTGATGACTGACAGAGACTAGACGTGTATTTCGAGCGTCCCGAGTCTAGGGCTACTTTCTGTGGATAGGACAGACATTTATGAATCGGCAATGTGCGCTAAAAGGTGATTATATGTACAGTAGTACCTGCCTTCAACGGACCCTCCGATGAGCGGACATCTGCTATGTCGGGACACTTTCTCAATGTACGGACTGTTTTACCATGTTAAAGTCCCTCTGATGAGGGGACGCCTGGTGAACGCGGACAGCGGACAGGATATTTTGGTTTTCTGTCCGTGCTAAGGCGGACAGTAATCATTATTTTCGTATTTTGTTTCTCGAAATATTTTATTTCCAAAATGGCGACGGACAAACAGCACGGTGTGTAGTAGGAAAAACAACGTTATATCGCGAATTCAGATATAAGGCTGTTGGTCGTAGACCCCGATTTTCTGCCGCCGGGGGAAATGCCAAATGGGCCTGCTTAAACCTACTTAGAATTGCTTTGACAATTCTCAAGAAATAGGTGACCAATGTCAACGACAATGAACGACTGTCAAAGAGTTGTTTGTTTGGCGCTGCCGCCGACATCAATCGCTGATGTTGGCTTCACTTAGAAATTGCCGTCGAGATTCACAAATACGCCTCGCATAAGAATCAGATAAACAATCTCGCATAAGAATCAGATAAACAGTCATGACACTGGGGTGAAATGGCATGCCTCCAATCTAAACGACGCGAAACCAACATGCCAAATGTGCTACCGGTGCGCGAAAATACGAATTCGTCATCCGCATATGAAACGACGAATCGATGCCAAGTTGTGGATTATAAATTTATGCTTCGATCGAGATCAGTTGAAATCGAGGTGAAACGATTATTAATTCTGCCTATTGTCGTTTTCTATGTTTAATCAGCTTAAATACTGCGTGTGTCCACTCATATACGTTTTCGGTTGCTCAAATCCAGGTTATTATTTCCGATTCGTAGGCCTATTAGTTCAGTACATCGTCATCATAGTTCCATAACGGTATACGTACGTGTATTTTATTCAGTTAACGATTAAACAGGGTGTGACATTTAAACATAATACACGTTGATGGTAGTGGGCCCGTTTAATAAGCTCTATAAACTGCATATTGCCGTATAAGTGCTGCAAGCACACTGTGGCTTCGACAGCGTTCTTGGAATTGGTGCAGCTGGCGGCGATCGCTGTTGGTTAGTAGAAGCAGCCTGGTGGCAGACACGGGAACACCTAACGCGCCTTATTTTAACCCTCCACTCCAGCATGCCTGTCCCTCCGATGAGGGGACACCTGCCATGTAGGGACACTTTTGCTTGGATACAGAAGTGTCCGTTGAAGGGAGGTACTACTGTATAGTTTGTTTCATGGATGAGTCTGCTCTGTGATTATTATGGAAACGTTTGATTTGATATGTGATAACTACTGTCAGTCTGCTTAAAACTGCTTGAAACCTACAAGCGATCCGCATCAGTGCTTTGGCCATTGAAGTCGACACGTAAAGAGAGTGAAGAAGACACACAAGCCGTGTTTACCCCGAGAGTTGTGGAACTTCTGGGGGATAAAGATGTGGTGGAAAAGATCAAGTCGGTTATATACCTACACGCCCTTGTTGATGAAATGCGCGCGATGAAGACAGAAATAACCCGCTTGAATGACTCCATTGATGCTAAAGACAAAATTATCGAAGAACTACAAGTCAGGGTTTACAAGATTTAAAAAGATTTAACAAGATTTTCCATCCAAGCCAAAGGCCCAGATGGCAAGTGGACAAGGAAGCCATTGGCTTATCGAGAGTCCAACAATGTTCACCTACTTATAACCCGCCCTCCTTATATATGTGTAAAACTTGTTTTTAAACATATTCACGCTGCTAGCAGTTACACAATCTGTAGACATTTTGTTCCATTCATTTATTGTCCTCTGTGAGAACGAGTGCTTCCTGATGTCCAATCTACATTGATCCTTTACTAATTTTACCTCATGTCCTCTAGTTCTGCTATCCTTCTTGAGTGAGAAAAACATATTTCTATCAATATTTTCATACCCATTCAATATCTTAAAAACTTCAATCTGATCTCCTCTTAACCTCCTTGTCTCTAGAGTTGTTAAACCATATTCTTTCAGGCGTTCTTCATAACTAAGGTCTCTAAGTTCTGGAATCATTTTAGTTGCTCTCCTTTGTATGCGTTCAAGCGTATCTATATCCTTCTTACGATATGGTATCCATGCTTGTATACAGTATTCTAAATGAGGTCTAACTATTGCTTTATAAAGAGGTATAATTAACTTTTTCCCTTGTATGTTATGTTTCTTCTAATCAATCCAAGAATTTGATTACCCTTTGAAGCTGCAATACCACACTGCTCTGAAACTTTCATATCAGCGCTTATTGTAACTCCTAAGTCCTTTTCTTTTACAGTAGTACCCAGAATAGTAGCTCCCATTTTATAGTTTACATTCAAGTTCCCATGTCCTGTATGTAGGCATTTACATTTCCCAAAATTGAACAGCATCTGCCATTTCTCAGACCATTTCACTAATCTGTCTAGATCGTTTTGTAAATGTTGTTTATCACCATCAGTATTAACTTTTCTAAACAGTTTTTTGTCGTCCGCAAATTTCAGTACGTTACTTGTTATACTCTCGTCCAAGTCATTGATATAAATTAAGAATTACATAGGTCCTAATACTGATCCTTGAGGTATCCCACTCAAAACCGATTTCCAATTTGAAACTTCTCCATCTACTACAACTCGTTGTCTTCTGTCAGTCAGCCATTGTTCTATCCAGTCAGTTATGCTATCCCCGATACCATGGGCTTTTAAGTAGCAATCTTTGATGTGGCACTTTGTCAAAAGCTTTCTGAAAATCTAAGTAGAAAATATCTACTGGCGATCCCACGTCTATCCACTTAGTGATTTCTTCCAAAAAACATAACATATTTGTTAAGCATGACCTCGCTTTAAGGAATCCATGTTGAGATGAATTTAATAATTTATGCTTAAGGAGGAAGTCCACCATATGGTCTTTAATTAACCTTTCTAATAATTTACAAATCACTGACGTTAAACTCACTGGTCTGTAATTATCTGACTTATTTCTCGAACCCTTATTAAATACTGGTATGATGTTTGCTTCTTTCCATTCAAACGGAACAACTCCCTCTTTTAATGACAAGTTGAATACTCTTGCAAGTGGTATACTGATTTGATCTACTGTTTCCATTAGTAATTTTGGAGGAATCCCATCCACTCCCGGTGATTTGTTATCCTTCATTGCCTTTATTTTCTTAGCTACCAATTCTGGAGTTACAACTAACGGTCCTAAATAGTCAGATTTAGCCCCCTGAAATTTAGCATCAGCAACTGGTAATGAACTAATATCTTCTTTGATAAACACTGAACTGAAGTAACCATTTAGGTCTTCCGCCATTAAAAACCCCTGTGATATTATATTTCCAGCACTGTCTTCTAGAGGTCCAACCTTGTCTTGTACGTTTTAAAAACTCTTGCTGTCAGTTTTTATGTTACATGCCAGTTTTTGCTCATAGCTTCTTTTAGATTGTCTGATTTCAGTTGTAGCTGCATTAAGTGCCTCTTTGTATTTTGCATAGTCTTCTTCCTTTCTGGTACGCCTATAAACCCTCCACATAGTTTGTTTTAGCATTATTTTTCTAATTGCCTCTTTTGACAAGTGTTTCTTTCTACACCGTGTTTTCGGAAGGGAACAAATGTATCAATGATAATCTCAATTTCATATTTTAGAATATTCCAACATTCAATTGCAGTCTTATTCATCAGCATGTTATTCCAATCTAGCTGTGCTAAGTATTTTCTCATATCTTTGTAATTACCTTTGTGGAAGTTTCTCTTGTACGTTTTCTTATTTTTACTTTCTGATTTTACATTGATGTCAAAATGTATTTGATTATGGTCACTATTACCCAATGGTTCAAATATGTTTACATTGTCCACTAATTCTTTTTGTGATGACAAAACTATATCTAATACATTTTCTCCCCTGGTTGGTTCTAGTACGTGCTGAGTAAGAAAGCTATCCTGGATTAAACATAGAAATTGTTGATTCTCAATCCCTGTGCTCTCTAGAGAATTCCATTGTATGTGTCCATGGTTAAAATCTCCCATTATGATACATTCCCCTTTACTAACTTCCTTTATAGCGTTTTTTATTTTTGTGTTGTCCTCTTCGTTTATGTTTGGACTTCGGTAAACTAATCCAATAGTTAATTTTGAATTTCCTGAAACAATTTTGCACCAAACAGCTTCATCGCAATCTGCTTCCCTTTCTAGTTTTATTTCATAAGCCTGAATAGATTCTTTAACATATAAAATAACTCCCCCGCCCCTTCTTCCTATTCGATCTTTCCTAAATATTACGTATCCTGTCAGTCCTAATTCAGCATCTGTTATATCTATGTTGGCCCATGATTCAGTTATACCAATTATGTGAGGATCAATATCTTCTACCATAATGTTTAATTCGTTTTTCTTATTTAATATGCTCCTTGCATTTAAACATACGCATCTATAACCTTTTTCAGAGATGTTTTTCGGATGATTTGATATTGGTTTATCTGTGCTAGTGGCCTCTTGTTCTGCTTGAGACACCTCTAGGTAACCCCCCTGCACTTCTAGTTTAAAGAATGTTTACTTCCAAAAATATTTGTCATTGTACCCAAGTCGCTATCTACTGCTGCTGAAAGTTTGTCCGCGAATACTGCCGCCCCCTTTCCACTTAAATGAAACCCATCCTTCATGTACATATCAGCCCTCCCAACAAAACTTCCCCATAAATCCACAAATCCAACTTCCTCTTCCCTACACAGCCTCTGGACTAACATGTTAATTGCCATCCCCCGACAATTTCGATATTTATGACCCCTCCTGCCCATTACAGGTAAAATCCCTGACAGTATTGCCTGCTCAACCCGCGTCTGTTTTAGTGTTCTGACCAACTGCCTATATTTCCTAACTATGGCAGTTGTACCCTCCCTCTCTACGTTATTTGTCCCTACGTGTACTAAAACAGATCCACCCTTACCCGAGCCTACGATGTTTTTTACCCTCTCAGTTATCTCTTCTATTTTGGCTCCAGGGAGGCAGACCACCACATCATCTCCCTTGTTTAAGACTCTGTCGGTCTTCCTAACTATCGAATCCCCCACAAACACCCTCGCTCTCTTCCTCACCCCCTCTATCACTGCTGCAGAATAACTCTTCCTTTCGATCCCCTCCATCACATTCTGTCCTGACCCCTTCCCTTCCGTCTCCCCCACTCCCTTCTCCTTCCCTCCTGTCTCCGCTACTCCCCTCTCCTTCACTCCGGTTGTCTTCCCTCTCGTCTCCCCCACTCCATTCTCCTTCCCTCCTGTCTCCCCTACTCCCCTCTCCTTCACCCCGGTTGTCTTCCCTCCCGTTCCTTTCCTTCCCGTCTCCTTACGTCCTGTCTCCCTATGACCTGTCACCTTCCCTCCTCTCAGCTTCCTCCCAGGCTGAGGTGGGCTCTTCCTAGCATCTCTTGTGTCTTACCCCACTTTATCGTCTACTGTTCCCTCACCGGAACTACTGGCACAACTCCCCTGTTCCCTTCCCACCATTGCCACAACGAGCAGCCTCAGCTCTTCCAACTCCACCTCTAGTTCCTTCATCCTTGCGCATCCCCTACACTCAAAACTAAAACTATCTGCCTGGACCTCAGCCCTGGACTTCTCGCACCCAGACTTGACGAAATCTACCCAGTTACTGCAACTGGGTTAGTAAGCTCAAGGTGAGTATGGACGACACTGAACAGTACAGCGGTAGTTCAAACGATCGCCTACAGGGCATACATGACACGGGCGCTGTCGAGGACGCCCGTGCCAAGGTGCTGCAGGTGATCAACGAAACCATGAAGATGCGCCCGCCTGCAATTTTTTTTCTCCCATAATGGGTCCTGGAAAGTAGCGCCTTGCGTGGTCGTGATTGGCTACGGAGAATTGCTGACCTCCGAACTCCAGCGGTTGTGGTGTCACAAATAAAAACGGCGCGTTGCTTGAAACTAAATGTTTCAGAAATAACTGCACTACAGGTGAATGTTGGCCCTTTTCCTGAATGTGTTTCATATGTGGAAGTATTGGAAATCATGGATATATTATATACTAATCTTAGCAAACAATTTGACGAAAGTATATCACGAAACTGTTTCTTTAGCGTATCATCTGTCACTGTCACTGACAGCTAGGCAAGTTGTTCAACGTTTATTCGGGCTAGATTGTGTCGTGCAGTGGTAGAACGTATGACTTCAGTTGTAGGGTTTCGCGTTCAAGGCTTTGTGGGTCTGACTTTTATGCTTTCCTTTTTTGATATTTTCTTCATTTATGTTATATTATGGCACCAATGGAGCATTACTTTTATAGGTAAATTAGTCTGCCATAACTCAGTATTGACTTATAATTTCTTTTTCATTTAGTTTATTGTTATTATTAGTTGTTCAGTTAATTAAAATTTTGCAGGGTTTAATAATTTTTTTAACATGCTGTTTGACCACAACTACATTTCGCATGAAGATGGTCAATAACATTAGTTGTATCCTTATTGGTTTGTCTTTAAATGTGAATAAAGACACACGTGTAGTGTATATGTTGTCTTTAAGAAAATTGCTACAATACTTGTTGATTTTTTTATAATGTTCATGCTCAATACGAGTAAAATATTCGTTATTTTGTTTCAGAAAAATGAATTGATCAGTCACTTTATTAACCCCAACTGTAAAATAATTTGGAAAATTCTTGTAAATATTTGGTTGACATAGACCAGGTTTTTCTCTAATTAGCTTTACAGGCATTAAAACATGACACATGGAATGCCTTTTTGCCATGTTCTATTATTTGTTTTCTCAAAATAGTCAATACTTGTTGTCTAAGCTTTCATTGTACATAATCTGTTTAATCGAATAATATTGTTAGCAATACTGTTTGTTATACCTTCTCATATTGTGCTCATGGCTTGTTTTGTTTGTTTTACATGATTGTAATAAATAATTATTGATTGACTGAAAGTTTGTCCCTGCTTTTATGGTGGCACAATTCTAAGAGTAATCCACGTTGATTTCATGTGTTTGTTATATGTTGTACAATTACAAAAAAACACTTTTGATTCATCAAAACAAGTGCAAGTGAAATTACCGTTATATTCAACAGGTCAAGTTCAAGCCACGTGTCATTGTTGACATAGGTTCAACTGATCACTTGTATTGCTGTTATGAATTAGAGAATTCGGAGGTCAACTATTCTCAGTAGTCAATCATATCCGCCTAAGGCGCTGCGTGCCAGGACCCATTATGGGGAAAAAAATGTTGCCGGCCGCTTTTTTCCGACAAAGACGTCGAACGTTGTCGCCGGCTTGGACGCCACGACCCCGCCCGTCCTAAGACGATGATTGTGCGTTTCAACTCTGAACTCACACGCGACTCGGTCTACAGCGCACTGGCTGAACCCACACCCTCAAATAACAGACTGCTGGACCTATAACGGGCACGTAATTGTAAGAGACAACCACAACATGATCAGGGAAGATAAGGAACTAAATAGCTATTAACTGATATATGCACTTGAATGAATGAACACTAACTACTTTTTTATCACAAAGATTAACGTATGGTCTCGTTGTTGAATGAAATGTAACTAGACATTTCTGAAAGTCAGTACGATGTCATTTTACTGAGGGTTTAATTTTGTTGATTTTAAGTGATGATATAAATTCAATTGACAAGCAGGGAACGTAGAACAATTTTCATTGGTTAACTGACATGGCGCTAGTCCGGGGGTTTCGTATAATTAACATACTCACATTCTCTAAATGTTTCGATCTTAAAATATCTAAATTCCAATCACATTTGCTTTTAAAATTGCCCTAGCTCAAAATGGAAACTAAAAATGGCCATACTTTATTGAATACCAGACTAAGCTGGATGAAATTGGACTAATTAATAATTATAACAAACGAATGCGGGCCCGTTAGATATTATTTTAAGCAAAACTGCTTAGACAGACCCACAATCCTGGTAAGTACAAAGGTATGCACAAGTAACAAAAGTCACGGAAACCTGCACAATGTAATGAAAGAAATGCATAAAATACCACATAAATAAATATGTATATATATATATATATATATATATATATATATATATATATATATATATATATATATATATATATATATATATATATATATATATATATATATATATGTACTGGTGGATTGGTTGTTGAATTAAGCCTAATTGTCATATATATATATATATATATATATATATATATATATATATATATATATATATATATATATATATATATATATATATATATATATATTAGTCCTCGGTGACACGGGTCGTTGTACTGGTGGATTGGTTGTTGAATTAAGCCTAATTGTCATATATATATATATATATATATATATATATATATATATATATATATATATATATATATATATATATATATATATATATATATATATATATATATATATATATATCACCGAGGACTAATCAATATTACAAGCAGGTGAAATCATCCGGCTATTATACATGTATGGTTGCGCACTAAAACCGTTTGTACACATTCCAAGAGTGAAAATAGCTAAAATTGGCGCCCTATGCATTATAGGCGTGTAAAGGCGTGTGGCAACATGATGGGTCACTAATTCTATGTACTACGTACGTTTTTTTCCTCTTTCCAAATGGTTTCCAGTACCATGCCTGCTTTGGTGTTCTTATTGGCGGCATTCTAAAGACATGACCAACATATCTCCATCGTTTGTTCAATAGTGTTGACTTGATTGGCTCCTTTTTGTACTTCCTCTTTGGTGATGAATTCGTTCCATTTGATGTTAAGTTTGCGCAAGCATCTGGTCTGGAAACTTGCTAGTTTTTGTTCAAAATGTTTGAGTGTGTTCCATGTTTCAGGGCAATTGACAAGCATTAGTATGACTTTGCTGTTGAACATTCTTATTTTGGTGTTTGTATTATATCATTTGACCTCCAAATTTGTGTGAGTTTTTGAAACGATACGATTTCTGACCATTTTATCGTAAAATCATACCAAATACCACGAACTTCAGGAATAAAGAGGAGCAAAACAAATATATTCTAACATATTGACAAAGATAAGTCTAGCTCAAACTTAGTGGCAACTCTTGAGGGCAGAAACTGTTTAGGAAGAGTGAGTGTCAACATGGCAGCTTATAACGGAGACTCCGTTAATCCGACAAACGAGTTAAGGATTCTGTTAGCTTGCCTCAGAGCTCGCTTTGGTGTTTCAGACCGTGTTTCATTTTTCGCATTGACACATTACCAAGTTAGATTTCTTATATATATATATATATATATATATATATATATATATATATATATATATATATATATATATATATATATATATATATATATATATATATATATATATATATATATATATTACACTCTGCTCAAATTATGTGGTATGTGGTGGTCCGCATAGCGGATGCTTTATGGCAGAGAAACCCTCACTACACCTTGTTGTGTCATATCACGCTCAACTTCTAGCGCTATTAATCGGTCGTGGTCTGTGTAGTGTGACTCTGTTGTCCAATTGTGACACGGGTCTATCAAATTACACACTGATAAAATCTTCTGACACCAGTACACAGTATAATTATATATCATCTGTAAATTAAATAAACGTGTGTTTATGTGTCTACATGTGTGTTTGTGTAATATGTCCCTCTAGTCACCTTTGAGTAAATCAAATACCAGATATGTATTATGAACCTAACTTCGTTGATGCTGTTCCTTTCTAGAGTCGCCTCCCGTCGACTTGACAGAAGGAGTCTACATCGGGATTAACTCTGAAAACAAGTTTTAATTGTGTCAGGTTCTCTGGAAATATTTAAAGATAATGTACAACGACTTTCATTGGTTAATTTAACGACTGTTTTACGGGACATTGTAAAATTGAATTTAATTTAATCATACCAAACCGTCCGACTAGCTGTGTATCATTAAACAATGAAACTCCTTCTACATTCCCTTTGTGATGTCCTTTGGTTGTGACGTATTAATTGTCAAAAGCATCAATGGCACGTGTCGTAGATAGTTGGAATTAACCTAGAGACCACAACAATTAGAGGACACCAAATTGATTTGTGTTATTTTAAATTAAATGGTTCCGAAGCTAAGAATGTATAAATAATCTTCAAAACTAAGAACTGTCGAAGAACCTGAGTCCACAACGCACCGACAGCAATAGCTCACCGTAGGTTGGATATCCAATCACCAGAGGTACAAAATCTTCAGACAAAGAAGACACAGGTGGTTTTGGCATATTTTCCGTATGCACAGAAATAACATCGTTAGGCAAGAATGCAGACAAGACTTCAAAGGACAGCGGAAGACAGGAAAGAAGAGAGGAAGTCCACTGAACAGGTGGAGTGACCAGATCAAGAGTGATACTGAGCTCCCTCTATTGACAGCGGAGCGGCATCCCATAAATAGAACAGAATGGACGGGTGAAACTTCCCGGAGGGGTCACTGTGGCCTATATTTTAAGTCAAAAGTTGGCGGTAGAACTAGGGGTCTACCGGTTTTTCTTTCTTTTTTGCAGAATATCACGCTCTATCGCGTCCGAAGCCAACTCTACAGCCAAACCGTGGGGAGTGTACCTGCAATAACTTTGTTATAACTTTCTAATAGAAACGCAGTCTTACTAGTTCGACTCTCTCCCGCTCGTGAACTTGCCAAGACGAGAGTCTACCTCCGAAGAGATGTTTTCACTGGTACCGGTTTCAGATAAAATATGGACCCCCCATAGAAAATGGAACCGGGGGTCCATATTTTATTATAGAATTTGGGTCACCCATTGAAACAAGTGCAACTTTTATCAGATAATATAATGCAGTTTGCAGATTGTAACTTAAATGTCATAACCATCGTTTATATGAATTTTGCAAAATGAAATACAAATTGTTTACCCTGGATCCATTTTCTACGTCGGCTCATTTTTTGTATGACATATATATAATGAACCCCACCCATCGAAAATGGACCCGGTGGTCCATCTTCTATTATAGAAAAAGGTGAAAAAATATTAGATAATATAATGCAGTATGTAGATTGTAACTTGAATGTTATAACCACAATTTCTATGAATTTTGTAATATGAATTATCAATTTGGTTACCCCCGGGTGTTTTTGATGTTTTCTTTTCAACTGCCCACTCGGTTTGTTGTACTTCCCGTTCACCTTCACCCCATGAACGGGACGGTCGTAGAGTGCCATTCTCGCACAGTCCTCGCCACCGCTGTTTGTCCTCTGCTGTGCGTAGTAGTGTCGGTATGTCTCGATGTGTCCATTCTTCTATGTCGTCTAGACATTTTCTTCTGGAGGCACCGTCGTCTCTTGTCCTCAAGAGTGCCTTGCGGTATGTGTTTACGAAATGTGTCGAGTATTGTGGCTTGTGTTCAATATACGAAATGCGAAGGAGTCTCATAGTCACATTATGACTCAGTAAAACCAATTCGTGCCCTGAATCTTTGAATTTAACTGGTCAGTCTCACTTTCAGTTGTGATCACATAACAAACTAAGAACTCACGTGAGAAGTTAAACTCACAACCTTTTGACTCACACCAGGATTATGTATCAAAGGTATGGCAGGAAGTATTTAATAAAAAAAACCGTTTTTATATTAAACTTGCTCAGAGATATTCAGTACCAATTTACTTTATAACTTTTTATGGTGGTCCATAATCTACGGGGGTCTATGTCCTATATATTCTATATGTCGTATAGAATATGGACCTCGTAAAAAAGGACCCCGATAGAAAACGGATTCTACGGGTCCATATTCCATGGAGGATATTCTATATGTCGTACGTATAGAAAATGAACCCCAAGAATATTTTATGGGGTCCATTGTCTATGCGTTTCTGTAAAAAAAAATCATAGGGAAAATGGACCCGTAGTCCATTTTCCTTATTTGATATGGCACCGGCTCCATTTTATGTTGGCGTAACCGCGAAGCGCCACCAGTCAATCAGTGTTGATATTGAGATATATGTTATTCTACTTTTCATATTGCTCACATTATCATCCCGTCTTCTAGATACAATGTGATCCCTATGCCTTTTTCTATTAGTCTCCTTCTCCAATTTCAGTTTTCTCAAAGGTTCTTCACGTGTGTCATCGATGCATTCAAGATAATCACTTTTGGTATCCGCTTATGCTTCATATGACGCCTTACAGTCTGTCTCTCAGGTACGTGATTGTCAACAACATCACCAATTTCTTTCTTGATCTCAGCTGCATTTTCTGAATTTTCTGTGTCTGATGTAGATTGTTTTATGCTTTCGCTTCCTCTTTTCTCGTGTTTTTCTTTCTTGCTTTTCTCCGTTTTCTTCTTCTCTGAAATATTAATTCAATAATAAGGATACGTTCAAACCTATGGGGAATTTTATTAAGTGGACACTCACTAGGTGGCGCCATGATATTATGAATGGATATGTTGACGTTCGTTGGTTGGTACAAATCTACAGCTAATGAAACAACACAGAAACTGTCAATAATATATGTGGGCCGTATAGTTACATGATGAAACTGTCATTAAACATACAGCTTTACCGCATTCCACTACACGGAAACACCATTTCTTCGACCCCTCTACGGTCCCTCCTCGATTCGATTTTTTCGCTAGTCTTACTTCAGATTCATTTTTCGAAACATTAAGCCTTCTTGTTATACTCTGCAATATTCTAGCTCGTTTGTGCAACTTTTGTATGTAGTTTTTTGTGTGAATTCATCAGACATACTATTACATTACTTAATGTTTGATCAAACATTAAATGAAGTGAAAATTGAAACGCTGAAAACTCAAGAATTTTACACTTGGTGAAATTTTTAACATGGTCATATGATCGGCGAAAAGATGGAAGTCATGCCCATGATCAGCTTTGACCCGCACAGTGCTTAACATTTTGGATATCCACTATATTTAACCATACCAGATCTAATGACTCAAATCGGTTGTTTCGATGATTTAAACAAAAGTAGGATTTTTTTTATTACATCGACTGCGGATGTTACACATACTATTACAAATCACATATTTAGATATCAATGGACCGGATTTGCGATAGGCTAAATCAGTTGAGGATTAAATCTTAACATACTTGCTTTTCGATCGCCTCTGGTTTGAACATACCTCCCTCCCTCCCCACATCCCTCCCAAAGTGTACTTTTCATTGGGACGGAACGATGCAATTCGAGTTTACTTTGAAACCTTGATTATAATGACAAAACTGTTAGACTGAAAAGCTCAATTAGGCAAAAACATGTTTAGTGTAGAATCTCAATAATGACGCTGATTAGCTGCTGGCGCTTCCTGTGAATGCCTATACCAATTGTAGTGTTGACAGTGGGTAACAACGAGACCACGCCCCTAAGGGTAGACTCTATTCTCGGCGAATTCACGAAGGCCATTATCCACTCGCTGCTGTTAGCAATAATATTCACTCCCTGACTTTTAGAATTGATGACCTGGCTAAATGGCCGTTCACGACTGCCGACATCTACCTATTCGTACAAAGAGTACCAAGGGGGGGTCAATGCCCGCGTATTCATGTTTAATGTCGTTCGCCTGCGAAATATGACCTACGTTACGTCATGCTGCGCCGCGCGATGAACTGTTACTGAACTACGGTTATTTCTAATCGCATCACCGCTCGTGGAGAGGCGCTGTAATACAGTCCGTCATCTTGGATATTCGCAACGTCGTTATTAGTTATCAATATGACACCTCTGAGTTGTTAGAAAAACGCAAAGCTTCAACATAACTATTGGAGATAAATGTATGTAAACATATTCTGATGGTTACTATTGTACGCATATCAATGCAACGTGTCGTAATACGGTGCAATTACTGCGCGAAATCTATTCGTTCACATTTCCACATATCCAGCTATGTACTCATTTATACGGTTGAATGAACTAAGATAACGAGGAGTGTCCAAACTTCGAAACAACAGCGAGAGGAATCGAAATCGGGTTCTCTCGGTTGAGAGTCCGGTGTTCTAACCGCAATGCCACATTGTCTCAATTAACAACTATTGGTTATATTCCGAGAATTCAAACACACAGTGTTGCATTAATTATTATTTTACTGCGTACATAAACACTACTGTGACATGTCACATCGGTTCCTAGTGACGCTGCCAGCATGTCTGCTATGGATCCACAGTTAAGCAATCAGTATCGCGTGGTTTAACGTTTTGCCAACTCCCCTTCAGATGAGACGGGTTGTCGTGTTCACTGGTGCGTGTCGGATTTGTCGGTCTTTTTCTGCCGGGAAAGTAGGTCGTGTTTATCGATCGAATAGTAGGACAAACAGCAAGCGTGGGCGCACTGTTGTCTCATCATTGAACGCAGTGAGAAGATAACACTATATAAGTATGTATGAACAAGATTGGCTGAATATGTTAATTCCGGGGTGAGTTTTGTAGCTACATCATGCTATAAAAATACGTTTCGGCTGTTTTTGCTATAAAATGAAAGCGGACATTGGGTGGCCGGTTTCCATTGAATCTCTGTCGAGTTATTTCTTAACTTCTTGGAATTTATTGGAAATGTTTTATTGTTTGTGTTTTTTTAGGCATAACGTAACATTTCTGTTTCATAGAATGTCAAATGAAAAATCCTTCAACATGTTTAAAAAATGTGTAATAATAACATTCTGTCTTTTCAATAAATGTAATTAATAAATGTAATTTACTTAGCAAAATAGTGGGGCGCGGTGGTCGTGTGACATTGACATTGACGGTAGAGCATAACAAACACTGGCATTGACGATAGAGCATAACAAACATTGACATTGACGGTAGAGCATAACAAACATTGGCATTGACGATGGAGCATAACAAACATTGACGTTGACGGTGGAGCATAACAAACATTGACGTTGACGGTAGAGCATAACAAACATTGACGTTGACGGTAGAGCTTAACAAACATTGACAGTGACGGTAGAGGATAACAAACACTGACGTTGACGGTAGAGCATAACAAACATTGACATTGACGATAGAGCATAAAAAACATTGACATTGACGGTAGAGCATAACAAACACTGGCATTTACGGTAGAGCATAACAAACACTGACATTGACGGTAGAGCATAACAAACACTGGCATTTACGGTAGAGCATAACAAACACTGACATTTACGGTAGAGCATAACAAACACTGGCATTTACGGTAGAGCATAACAAACACTGGCATTTACGGTAGAGCATAACAAACACTGACATTTACGGTAGAGCAAAACAAACACTGACATTTACGGTAGAGCATAACAAACACTGACATTTACGGTAGAGCATAACAAACACTGACATTTACGGTAGAGCATAACAAACACTGGCATTTACGGTAGAGCATAACAAACATTGACATTGACGATAGAGCATAAAAAACATTGACATTGACGGTAGAGCATAACAAACACTGACATTTACGGTAGAGCATAACAAACACTGACATTGACGGTAGAGCATAACAAACACTGGCATTTACGGTAGAGCATAACAAACACTGACATTGACGGTAGAGCATAACACACACTGGCATTTACGGTAGAGCATAACAAACACTGACATTGACGGTAGAGCATAATAAACACTGACATTGACGATAGAGCATAAAAAACATTGACATTGACGGTAGAGCATAACAAACACTGGCATTTACGGTAGAGCATAACACACACTGACATTTACGGTAGAGCATAATAAACACTGACATTTACGGTAGAGCATAACAAACATTGACATTGACGGTAGAGCATAATAAACACTGACATTGACGATAGAGCATAAAAAACATTGACATTTACGGTAGAGCATAACAAACACTGGCATTTACGGTAGAGCATAACAAACACTGACATTGACGGTAGAGCATAATAAACACTGACATTTACGGTAGAGCATAACAAACATTGACATTGACGGTAGAGCATAACACACATTAATAACAAATCAATTAACAAAATGATTTTATACGTGAAATATCATACAACGAATAAATGGTACCATTTGCCTTCAAAAAAACGTTGATATATTGTAAATGATCAAAACTGAGCAATACTTCCACTATTGTTGATAACGAAACAAATAATAATTCATATGTATGTGTGACAGTGATAATTATTAGGATTAAAAAACATAATGGCCATAACGTTAAGTGGAGCAAGAAATAATAATTTTAATGCAATTAACTGAATTCGAATGCATACTAACATGTTTCACACGTATGGCTAGAAGGATATATGACACATGATATTTAATCCCTTTTGTATTGTTTTTTTTGCTTCAGAAATGTCTGAAGTGCCACTTGTGGTGAAAGATAAATTGTGTTTTCTTCTGAACGGGGACTACGTTCCTGCAGCAAAGGGATGTTTCGCCTTTGCTAAAAAATGGGTATCGTTGAAGCAGAGGTACGTTGTATCGACGACGCTAAACACGTCATAGATCAACTCATTAAAATGCGCGTTAGTGTGCATGATGTCATCATTGGTTTAGCTATAATCGAAAGACCAGACACAATTAATGTTCTAGTTGAATGGATGCAGGGAAGCTCACCCTAGAATGCTGTACAGAAGTTTCCGCTTTAAAGAACCACTTCGGGTCAGAGCAATTTGATTATTTTAATTTCGAATGTCCCCAAAATAATTACTCACAAGAGAATTAGGCCTACGTCAACAATTAGGCCTACGTCAACAATTAGGCCTACATCAACAATTAGGCCTACGTCAACAATTAGGCCTACGTCAACAAGTTTTATTTTGTCCATAATGAATTACTGCATAGCAGTTGCGGAATTTCGTAAATTGGTGTTCACGAACGATATATTTTCTTCGGTAGGCGAACGACCACTACACATGCTGCATGGACGGAACACCATCACATTCGTAGTATCATCAAGTATTCGTAGTACTACCAAGTCACGGAGGCGTGGAATGGTTTAATAAATGTGCAGCTGAAATTTGACCACGTTGAGCAGTGTGGCACTATATGTCGATTTGTGGCGTGATTTGTATCGATAACCTTTGTGTATCTGATGAGACAGGTGTTATTAAAGCAACTCATGTTTGTGCAGTGAAGGTTTTAGTACCAACTTTGTATTTTACACTTTTGTATTTGTCTCGACCGAGTGCGTGGTTTACGGTATAGGTAATACGATTACCGGTAGATGGCGCCACTAATTTGTAAATTAATGTTTACCGATGACAGTGCATGTTGTTTGTGTTTGTGATTTATCTGTTCTGTATACGCATATGTTTATTAACATATAGACACATTTTCATACAGTGGGACCAGGGAATGAGTCCGTCCCTGAAAATATATTTTATTCTACTAAACGGCTGATTTTTTTATCCATGATTATGTACAACCAAAACGCAAATACCTCATCAAACAGAACACAACAACAACTATTACTGCCAGCATCGCAATTAATCAACATCAACAGTCCTATTCATTCGAACACCAAAACGATTTATTTGGGAAGGTTTCAGCCAAGTTACAATTATTGCTGGAAGTCTGACTATTCATGCATTTGAATGACTGCATATAGCCATGTACTCATTTCTACAGCTCTGAACTGGAGTGGAGTGAACGACATTGTCCAAGCTTCGAAACTTAAGCAACATGTATCAAACAAATAGTCCGACGTTCTAACCACAACGCCACTGTTCGTCACCACCAAAACTACGACAACCTCAACATGGCAACATGTATCAAACAAATAGTCCGACGTTCTAACCACAACGCCACTGTTCGTCACCACCAAAACTACGACAACCTCAACAGGCAACATGTATAAAACAAATAGTCCGACGTTCTAACCACAACGCCACTGTTCGTCACCACCAAAACTACGACAACCTCAACAACCGCAGCTGTCATCGCCCCCTCGCCCCTCTAGGGCCGCTGAATTCCACCCGTCTCCTTTGCGACCACCACACCACATAGGCAACCTTTGAAATGTAAATACTATTAAATTGACGTCTGGCTAAGTATGCACAGTAGAGAAGACGTCACGGTTGAACGAACACACGCGGTCTGTGGTGCCGTTGCCATTAGAACTAAGTGGGCAAAATATGGAGGGAGGCACAATTGAACGAACAGGCGCCGTTGCTCATAGAACTCCGCGGTTTTACCGCTCTCGCTTTTTCTGAATAAGAAAACAAATTAAGGCACGTAAGGAAGGAATACTTCGGTTTAAGGTGACGCATTTGGTTTGACGCATAAGGTGGCGAATCGTCGTAACAATAACAAATATGTACATTTTAATGTAAACAAAAACCGCAGAATAATTATAACGAGCAACAGAGGAGAAACTCGAACACTTGCTAATATAAAGGCATGAACTTATATCTAGCAAACATGTATTGAAATAACTTGGAGATCAACAACAATTTGGAATATTTTATTATATGAAATTTATGGCATTACTGAGTTGTTTGTGTATGACAAACAGAGGAATCGGTTCAGGAAGGAACACAACAAAAGATATGCCGTTAAAAAAATTTACACAAGCGGTGGTGGGTCTATAAACATAACGACAATGTAGATAAATATGCAAATTACAAAGAAGCTCTTAACACATATACTATTAGTAGCAGTATTGTGCAACCTGTTATGAAACAACACGATTGGCATCAACAGCTTCCGGTTCAATATCAAACTTCATAATGACGGTGCCACTACTGGCCCTAAACGTTATGAATGTTCAATTCCTTGAAGCCATTCTGCTATCACGTGCACCGTATCGGCTCTACCTATTTTGTCTAAAGCTCTAAGGACATCATACACACAAACGCGCTGTGTCATGAGTTTAAGCATTATTGTCTCTGTGTCATCGGCTCTTCGTGCCTCCACTTCAGGAATGTTCATCTCTATCGCAAATTCCATCCGTCCCTTGGTTAAGTCACGGTAATTTCCATCGAGGCAATGGCACACCGTCTGTCTCACGTCGAGTGGAATATCTGAAATAACTGAAACAGAAACATAACATATTACATTGTTGTATATGTTTTCGTTCTAGTTTTCATTGGTCGGGTCCACCGCATCCGTTGCCTTGACATTCTAATAGACATCTTGTTTCCGTATCCAGTGGCGCCATCTTGTGAGAATTATGTGCCGTGTCTAAGACTAACTTGTACATTGTTATACCGGTTTCAAGTGGGACGAACGTTTATTTCGATATCTTCATCAATGTTCGGGATCCCACAACAGTGTAACGGCTGGGAACAAAAACATTTGTCACTTAGACAGATATTAGTCTTCTCCACTGATCAACAATACAGTTATTAAATAGCTGGCACCACCACAAGCGATTGCATATATTTTGTACTGACGTTACATTCATTGGACTCTTTCAAGTCACGAAATAGTGCGTATATATGCCGAGCTGGACTGCAAGTATAAATATCTCTTTTTGTGTGTGTTAGTGGCACTACCAAGTAGCATTCTTGACCAATCCTCATTTCCAAGGACAACACGTGTACGTGTATGTCTGTGTGTCAATCTTTGTGGTGAATACCAGAAGAAATAATGGAAGGATATTGTGGTTTTCCAAGTCTACCACGGAATTATTGTTTTATTTATTGCTGCGCAAATTACGTTAAAATGTGCTCAAATAATTTAATCTAATCGCCATTTTCAATATATTTTTATCTTTAGAAAATTTGCATTATTCTGTATGTAGATTTTTTCTCATTCTTCCACATACCTTTCCTTTTCGATTCTTCCAGCTGAGCTTCCGAGATTCTGTCAAATTCCTGAAATGGAACAAATGATACAGTATTAAATAACTGGTTTACAATTATTGCATGTATTGGCTTACACAAGTTATTAAGACGTATTGATGTTTTAGAGTGAATGAAATAATTGTTGCCTAGGTTGCCAATGACGTTTCTTAGTTTTGCTAACAGGAATTCCTCCAGTTTCCGATAAACATTGATTTCTTATAAGGTATAATGTACAATGGTAGAACTCCAAAAAACCTGTCGTGAATATAACTAAAAGAATGAAGCAAAAATTGTATGGAGTCACCACTCGTCACAAAAACAATGTAAAAAAAATTACACGGCACAGTGAAAGGGAAAAGAAAAAGAGGAATACCAAGGACGATATAGCTCAATGATATCAAAGAATGGAAAAAGATCTCAAAGATCTCCTACAGGTAACCTAGGAGAGAGATGGGTGGCGGTGGGTAGGCGTACACCCGAACTATCGTCTCGGTCAGAGGTTGAATGAGTGACACAATATAAAAGGAGATGTTGTGTTCACGATTTAAGCAATATCTTGACCAAGGCATTATATGCAAATTTCACTGCCAAGGGAGTAGCAGTATATACGTACCCGGGGAGAGGCTTCGTCATCTTCCTGACGTCCAGCCTGCAACTGCGGGTCCGATGACACGCGGGCTGAACACTCGATACATAGGGGAGGCGGGATGGTGCTCTGTGATCTCCTCTGACCATTCTCCCTCGCTGGCAGATCCATCAAACCCTGGACTCGGCTAGTTTCTTCACTCGGTTTCGAAACTCTAACCTCTTGTTGACATGATGGACAGGTAGTGTATTGACAGTGTCCGCAATGGCAACCAGCTTCGTGAATGTTCCTGTTGGCTGTGTCCATGGTTCTCCCTCTTAGCCCGTTGACGTTAGCCGGATGAACATCGACGCCACGATTCAAGTTGTCTTCACCTAACTCGCGATGTATTTGGATTTGCCGTGCATCGTTTGCGGGACGATCACCATCGCCGCCTAGATTCAAGTTGTTTTGATCTGTCTCGAGATGCCGAGGAGATGTGGAATCAAAACTGCTATCGTCTGGTATTCTCGTGTAGACAGGTCTGTGTGAATAAGGAAAATAATCAATAAGACAAACACGCTAGATCTCAACAGAAGTAAGTCAATTTAATAAATATTGTAAATAAGAAAGTATGGCTTTGTTGACATAAACATCTTTAATATTGACGTCTGTAACCCAGATAAACTATACCAATCATCCAGAAAGGGGAGTGAGGGGGTAACACTTCAGATTGTTTAAGATGAACTATACCAATCGTCCAGAAAGGGGAGTGAGGGGATAACACTTCAGATTGTTTAAGATGAACTATATCAATCGTCCAGAAAGGGGAGTGAGGGGATAACACTTCAGATTGTTTAAGATAAACTATACCAATCGTCCAGAAAGGGGAGTGAGGGGATAACACTTCAGATTGTTTAAGATGAACTATACAAATCGTCCAGAAAGGGGAGTGAGGGGATAACACTTCAGATTGTTTAAGATGAACTATACCAATCGTCCAGAAAGGGGAGTGAGGGGATAACACTTCAGATTGTTTAAGATGAACTATACCAATCGTCCAGAAAGGGGAGTGAGGGGGTAACACTTCAGATTGTTTAAGATGAACTATACCAATCATCCAGAAAGGGGAGTGAGGGGGTAACACTTCAGATTGTTTAAGATGAACTATACCAATCGTCCAGAAAGGGGAGTGAGGGGATAACACTTCAGATTGTTTAAGATGAATTATACCAATCATCCAGAAAGGGGAGTGAGGGGGTAACACTTCAGATTGTTTAAGATAAACTATACCAATCGTCCAGAAAGGGGAGTGAGAGGATAACACTTCAGATTGTTTAAGATGAACTATACCAATCGTCCAGAAAGGGGAGTGAGGGGGTAACACTTCAGATTGTTTAAGATGAACTATACCAATCGTCCGGAAAGGAGAGTGAGGGGGTAACACTTCAGATTGTTTAAGATGAACTATATCAATCGTCCAGAAAGGGGAGTGAGGGGATAACATTTCAGATTGTTTAAGATGAATTATACCAATCGTCCAGAACAGGGGAGTGAGGGAATAACATTTCAGATTGTTTAAGATGAACTATACCAACCATCCAGAAAGGGGAGTGAGGGAATAACATTTCAGATTGCATAAGTAGTTCTGCTTTTAGGACCATTGGATATTCTTGCTGAACGCGACGTTTACTGTGTTCGCCCTAGGACTGTGGCCTTGTAGCGTTTATCACAGAACTAACACACATCAGTTAATAATATGTAAACATATACAAAATAATCAGGATGTGACAACCGAAAATTAGTTTCAAGTTAATACAGAGAATGATTTGGAGATCCCTTAACAATAACAATGGAGAACCCATAAACTATCACATGTGATTGTGTAATTTATGTAATTATATATGAATTATCCTATGATTGTGCGATGTATCCCTTCGTAGGATAGTACACAATAAAAGGACGAAGAAGAAATCAGTGTGTTATCTATGTAGTGTAATACATATAATTATCTATGTAGGATAATACAAACACACACACACACACACACACACACACACACACACACACACACACACACACACACACACACACACACACACACACACACACACACACACACACACACACACACACACACACACACACACACACACACACACACACACACACACACATATATATATTTATATATAGTGGTATGTTTCGTGGTTTAAAGTTAAAAGACATTTGACAACGGCATTTAGTCTTGTGTTGATATGATAACTTACACGGCACATTGTAGGCGGTCAACCTGGAAATTGTTTCGCTCGTTGCTCGTAGAAGTAGGACTTCGCCTGTGATGAAACGAAGACAGTTATGATTAAACGTTGTCATTTGTGACTAAACGTGTTAAGAATAAATTATACTCATGCAAATATATTTTCACACATCTGATACGAATCCATTTGTCATCCCTAAAATAACTTACTGACAGACGATGGGGAGACACGTTGGTGTATTCTCGTTGTCAGAACTGTTGGGAGTCGGTAACATCTGAATCTCATCGAAAGTAGTGTCATCTCTGACGTCATCACTTGACGTCGAGGCGGTTGTTTCGTTGTCTGTGTTGTGTGTTCTTCTGTTGCCGCGGGTCTTCCACGCTATAACAACAGCATATCGTACGTACTTTCAACAGTTCTGTTAGAATATAATGTATTAAGAGAATATCGTTCTCTAGAATCTAGCCAACTATCTAAAACTGTACTGCAGTGGACATTAACGAGGAGCTTGCATATCTTAAATTATATGTCCTAGTTCGATGTCGGTGGTATTTTTCCGGATGAATGTATTTGATTTGATTTTTATGAAATTAGCATGGTAAATAGTTAAACCAGTGATTAAAAGTATGACGGGTAAATATATGCATTATGTTTGCGTCGAATATGCTTTCGAATGTCCAGGTCGTAGACTGACCAGCACCCACTACGAACACAACCATTGTATCACATGTGTTCAGGTCATACTTATCAAAATCGTGCAAATCTGTGTTTTGTGATAGCTGTGTTAACGTACTCGCTTTTCCAATGCCTGTGGTTAGAACATACCTGCAACAACAACCACGACGATGATGACGACGATGATGACGACGATGATGATGAGAACGTAGACTGTTACGTCTCCGCTAGTGAACGACCACCTCCTACTGTCGGACTCTTCCAACGCCTTAGCCCCATTCTCTTTTTGATCAGACTCACGAATTGCAATGGGTGTAACGTCGTACACGCCTTGGTCCCGTCCACTCGCAGTCTTCACTCCGGTTTTCGTTTCAGATGGTTCGATAATTATTGCTGCATTCAGAACAAAGCAACATGTTTGTTAAGCATGCACACATTAAAATCATGGGAATGTTCGACAAAACATAGAAAGACACCTCAGAAATATCGTGTATCGTTTCTGTTTACTAATACCTGCTGTATATAAACCTTATATAAGATGTAATTATTAAAACATAATTCCGAGAAGGTCACCTGGGCTTCTCGACAGGTTATATAATGATATCCTCTACGTATTAATACAAAGTTAATAATATTAATAATCCCGAAAGTGTTGCCGGAAATTTTTTTTATTTGCGTGTATGGTTTCTGTGGTTCAAATGAGAATGCACATGTTGGTTAGACATATACAAATGCAAACCACAGCTACATTTCTATATTCATCTTTGCATACACAACTGATTTGCTCCTCGAAATAATTTGTCATTCTCATATCAAGATGATATAGGAACACACAATACAACTGCAACACTTAATCATTAAGCTAATTACGGCCTCTTGGACAGCATATCATATACATCAAACTTACTCATATTTACGAACTATTCAATAGTTTAATTTTAAATGCGAAATACCATCAGTCGTGATTATGAGCATTGTTAATTGAAAAGAATCTAACTTACCGTTTTGAGAGGATGATTGCTCACATTCCCGCGTGATTTTATGTTCGGCATACCTAACAGAATACAATGCGATATTTCAATGTTGTGCTTTAGTTGTTATCACAACTCAACAAAAGTAAATTTTTAAAGAATTTTTACGTCATTACGTATGACTTCGCATAATCCATGATAAATATATATATATATATATATATATATATATATATATATATATATATATATATATATATATATATATATATATATATATATATATATATATATATATATATATATATATATATATACGTATTAGAGGGTCGTTCTAACCAGCGATTAATTGTCCAATTGGTTGGGCAGAACTGTGTCGCTCGACTTATCGGACAACTAATGGTCCGTGTAAACACCCTCGCGAGACTAACGAGGCCAATTTGTGGATGCAATAATTGTTTCGCCGGAATTGCGGCTGGGTGCAACTGGAGCTTCTGTCGGGCGATAGTTTGAATCATTTGCCAATCACCGACCGCCGCGACCGATTGCAGGTGTATGCGTCGTGACCTTTAGTCAAAACGCAAGTGCTGATTGGCACCTATCAGTAAGTCCCATTTGCGGTGTCTAGATACGTTGCTCGTGTGAGGCACACCAAATTTAGTTGCGTTTTGTCATGCGACACAACTGGGCAATTAATCGCTCGTGTAAACTGTCGCTTAGTTCTTACCCGTCGTTGCATTTGCTACAGTTCGCGTTAGAAGAGGGTGTGCACTCTTTCAGAGTTGTAGGTTGATAATCCTCACAACGGGAACATGGCGTGCAGATTCTTGCCCTGGGTCGATAGTTGAAGAATCCAACAGGGCAATCGACGCAGTCGGTGAAGCACTGTGTCTGTGAGGGCATAATCACGATGTCACGATAATGAGCAATAATATAAATACAATGTTACAATCGGGTGTTAAAATGGTTGATTTTACAGAAAAAGGTCATTATGTGATAGCTTTATCCAAAAATAGCTTTATCCATCCTTGTATCGTTGATATATTTTAAAGTTTACAAAATATCGGTATTTCAATAATCTTAGTTGCTTCGATATTTACATACATACATACATACATACATACATACATACAAGAACTATACATCGGTAAATACATACTTAGCTGGAAAGTGTTCACATCCGTGAATATAAGTAGACTCCGTTTAACAGAATCAGAGGATAACATCACGTGACGTTTAGTAGAATCAAATATATTGGCTGGGACTGAATATGTTCTCTATCTATTCCCGCTGTATTAAGGTGCACTACTTAAGTGAACCAACGCTTAGCAGAATGAATTGCACTGGCCCGAAGTGATTATATTAACCAGTTTCAACTGTACACACGAGCACAGTGTCTGGTATTTTACACGATGTTTCCTAGTAGTGGATTCAAAGGCGACGTCAGAGGCATATGTTATGGCTAACTTTTGTGTATTCCAGAGAGACTACTTTCAGAGTATACCACATGTTAAAAAGATTGTAAATTGTACACTAAGTAACACCAATGGGTCACGGTTGCATAGTTTAGTCACCCATTAGTTCATCATGCAATCATGTAGTGACACAACAAGTTATTCACTGAATAATTCTGATCTCAAAGCCAATTAGACCATGGTGGCACTCGCGCACTGGGCGGGGTAGGATTGGCGCGTTTATAACCCATGTGACCATCATTTGCCCGGAGCTTAGATTTTGACCAACTAATAAAAGATCCTGGATCCGCCTCAGCGATTCAAACCAATAAGCCATCTTGCTGGTAGAGTAGCCAATAGGACACGCTAGTCTCGTTTGCCACCATATTGATTTTATGCAAATTTGCCCATGAATGCTCGGACAGTTGAGAGAACACCAGGGTCTTTCAAGGCAGGGTCTTTAAAAAAACGGCTGAGGTCTAAAGGGGTATATACGCCACTGTCGGTGATTCAAGGCAGTAAGCCGTCTTGACGGTAGAGTAGCCAACAGCATTCTGGAAAAGCTGCCGATGCTTTGAACACGGACTCACCTCCTGGACGGGGGGAGTTCCTTTCCCACGCGGGCACCGGGTGCACAGCTCGCAACAACCACTCCTCAACCCGTAGCCACTAGGGCACGTGCCATGTTTGTTGGGCACCCTAAGTCCTGATCCCCTGCATCCATTCTTGTATGGTCTCGCATCGGTTGACGCGATCTAAAATAATAATAGTGGTGTGAAATTACTGAAAATTTAATTCACTTTGTCTTCTACTCCTAGGATTTTACCAA
The DNA here is from genome assembly GCA_033239005.1 of Lamellibrachia satsuma. Classification (NCBI taxonomy): domain Eukaryota; kingdom Metazoa; phylum Annelida; class Polychaeta; order Sabellida; family Siboglinidae; genus Lamellibrachia; species Lamellibrachia satsuma. The sequence continues at coordinate 34,437,882 of BSQZ01000001.1, read as the reverse complement.
CAGCAAAAATAGGATTTTAACAGCAGCATATCGGAAAAAAACTTTTGTTGTTTTGAATTGTTGATTTACAATCAGTGTCGTTTCCACAGTTTGTTTCAATTAAGTATCTTTTTGTGGCGACAGGTAACATTACTTAATTTACTTACGTTGAGGTTTGGCGAATTTGTGTTATTGTTTGACCCGAGAATACTGGATAACAACAATGTTACTTATACAAATCCATCCACACGCCAAGAGAATGCCACGCATAGTCAACGAGGGAGGGAGGGAGGATGGAGGGAATTAGGGAGGGCGGAGGGGAGGGAGGGAGGGGTGGGGAGGGAGGGAGGGGAAGGGAGAGACGGGAGGGAGGGAGGCGGAGAGACGGGGAGGGAGGGGGATTGAGGAGGTGGGAGGGAGGGAGGGAGAGAGGGAGGGAGGGGGAGAGAGGGGAAGAGAGGGGACGGGAGGGAGGGAGGGAGGCGGAGAGACGGGGAGGGAGGGGGATTGAGGAGGTGGGATGGAGGGATGGAGCGAGGGATGGAGGGGAGGGAACAGGATGGATGGGAGACACGCAGGCAGGGCGGAGGCAGGGAGGGAGGGAGAGGAGACGAACATTCTGATTTTAAATATATTAACTTTATTCGCAGATGAATTTTAACCAATATAATGTGTCACTCGTTATATACGCATAGTAGAAATCGTAATTGTCGTACTTGGAAAACATCTGCTATGTTGACGACAATACTTACAATAAATACCAAAAATGTGACGACACGAAGAACATCAATTCCTCCTATCATCATGTTCATAACAGACCCTGAAACATATTAATTCAGCATATTAAGTTCGCTACCAGCCGCTACGCTATAATGGTTAATGTCGATTGAATTAAAATATAATGCCAATGTAAAATGAGGAATTATAATGGCAATATTCAATACAGTTTATTTACATCTGATATAAGTTGTTCTAGTATTATAGGTGCTGTTGTGTCATTTGGCGGCCACTATAAGCTAATTCGCTAATCTTACTAATAAAATGTTGTTTGATAATGCTTTTGAAATACGGCTATGGCTAAACATAATTTTGGTGTATTAAGTAATGCGTAATGTTTGAATTTGCAATGTTTTATAAATATATATATATATATATATATATATATATATATATATATATATATATATATATATATATATATATATATATATATATATATATATATTGTATAACTATAATTACTAAAATGCATTAGACTAGATTTCGTTCGATGTCGATTTCGAATATGGCAAATGTTGTGCTTTGGTCGTAGGAGCTGGCATACCGCCAAAATTGACGTCACGTCACGCTTCGCTTATTTCCGTTGGCTGACATGTCTAGCCACGTAGTTGAGTTTATAATGCATGAGGAGCATTTTGCGTTGTGACTACCATCGCTACAACAAAACCATGTTCACTTCAAAGCAGGAAGCCGTCGCTACAGCTAGACTATGTTTATTTTAACATATCCAGGACCAACACTGAAGCACTAACGAAGAAAGCAGGACATGTTGTTCGACGTAAGAGCGTTTTAGAAGAAGTCTATTTTACTACAGGTAAGCGATGGGCTGTGAATCTAACTGGGTCACCTGCACGTCATAGCAATGCAGTGTATGTTGGCTAAGAGGGAACTACCAAACAGCCTTTGGAATACATGCACAGGACCCGACATACGATCGGAATGCGCCCGAATGTGGGTTGCCCTTGGATTTATTCATGAAGGTGACTTTCCGTTCTATGAGGGATTTGAATGGGCGCAAATGCATTCAAGTGTGCAATGCAGGTAAGCACATTCTACATATCTCAGAGATAGAATAATGCAGAGCATTTCGTTTGATAACGCGGATTGTATTTGTATTTAAGTAATAATATATATGTGCTACATGGTCGTAATGCAATGCTAATCACACTAGCAGAAGCAGGTATAATGACCAAATCAGTTGTCATACGTAGGCCTATCGGAATTTCCTCTACACTACCGTTCACTCTTGCACGGATCTTCAATGTATACGTACAATAAGCATCAATGCGGTGTTGCCAGATTTGTTCGGCCAGATCAAGAATCTTGAATGTGTTCCATTGAAAGGCTGCGAGGACAGACGAAGCGCATTGCTGCGAGACCGCCTCATAACTAGACTGAACTATAAGTTGTTTTAAATCAGGCTATGCCGCCAGAATCTATTTTGAGAGCTGATGCAACGGTGACGTAGAGTTTGTCTGCTGCAGAAACGGATTCTCGTACCAGCGAGGCGTCGATGTATAGTGTTATCATTGCCGTTGTTAAACATAAACGGTTCATTGCTTTCAAACTTCGTGGGTCAGCTGATGGTCAGTGCTGTGTTTTGTCATATTTATATAATTGAAGTCATACACCGGGTTTCGTGAACATTTAACAAATAGCGACACATAGCTGCCTAGGTAGGCCTATATTAGACTCTCGCTATAAGGACTTCCGATGTAAGGAACATCCTTTTAAAATGAACACCATTGAAATCCCCGCTCTGGCCTGCACTGTTTTATGTATCCATAGATATAAAGAACATCTGAAACATGGAACATATTGACCTAGTCCAACCATGTTCCGTATAGCCAGAGTCGACTGTACATGACTGCAGGTATTTACACTGCAGTAATCTATCATTCAGCACTGCAAACTGCAGGTGGCTGCAAAGTTTTACCGTTCGCTGTTGTTTCGTTCGACTGCTATGTTCTTCTGTGTGTTGTGGCCAGAGTATAACTATCGTGTGATACCAGAAATATTGGGTGGTTTGACCAGGGGGTGCAACATTACGAGCATAGCTCTAAGCATACCGCATTACATGTTCAGGCTAATTCTATTGGGATTGACCGGTTTATTGTCCATTAATCCAATTGCTATCAGAAATATGCCCATAGATAGTTAGGTAAAAACTAAAATGTGGTAGATAGCGAACACTCACCGGCTAACACTTGACATTGGCACTAGTCCCAAGACATGTAAATAACAACTACCTGTCACTGTCACTATTTTGCCAATAAGCTTAGGCGTTCCGCATGGTACAAAGCCAACTTGCAAATTGGTAGTGATGGAAATCAATCCTGCTCGCCACATCTCGTGTGTAACTCGGGTGACGCATGCTGTGGAGACCGGCGTGAACCGGTCACGACTTCCGGTGCCACATAACCACGCGAACGGTTATTGTCAGATCAGCCGTAAGGGTACACTTTATTATCATTCATTCAGCATTTGTGACATTATATTTCATTGAGTAACCCACGTAGTCAACTAAAATAACCATGATGTATTACTTACCAAGCTTTGTGCCGCAGCAAGAAATTAACGTCTGCTTAGATCGACGTGTTCAGTTTTATGACCTCACTGTGGATCATCAACGCATGCGTGCGACACGCTAGTGTGAGTGACACATCAAATAGGGGCGTGGCCTTTGTGAACCGACTCTACATTTGCGATGGACTAGTGTCCCGTCCAGGAGAGTCGGTATAACTGCACTCTAAGTTGCTTCGCACTACATAAACCAGGTTTAAGCACTGGCCATATAAGCCTTCATGGCTTCCTAAGGCGTAATGCCTGGGGGATGACTTTACCTTACCTAACCTACCTACATACGATATTGTCAACGAACATTCCTGACAAGTTTACACTGTTTATTATTACAGAACGTTTGCACAGGAAACCGCCCACACAATGCTACGACTTAGAAGACGTTTATGAAATAGAAATTGTTGTTGACCGATATGAACTACAAGCGTAGCTCACTCATTTGCTGGCTAATTTTGTTTTCGCATTTCATGTGTAACTAACGTCGAAACAATTCCCGAAGCGCAATTAAAACGTGAGGGAATAATTTAAATATCAGGGTGGTTCCTATGATAACGATTAAGTCTCGACTTAACTTGAGTCTCCCTGACCCATATAGAAATGTACTTTGTTAATAATGATGATAATAATAATGAACTTCTGTAGCGTCTATATCCTCTGGAACTTGACCTCAGAGGCGCAACATAACAGAATCATTAAGCATAATCGTGAACAGGTGCGCATAAAAGTCATTATTCAAACAAGGGACGGCCGAGAGATCTATGGTGGAAATGCAGTTCGGAATAAATGTCTTGAATTTTTCGGTATGTACCTATAATTTCGGAAGTACTCCGTGATTAGATATCAGGATTTATTCAATGAATCGTTTAATTGCGCACCTACAGTCCTGTGCTCTATTTTATTATTGCACCTTTGAAATCTGTACAAGACTGCATGTATTTATAATGCAGTAATCTATCAATCAACACTGCAAATTGCACGTGGCTGCAAAGTCGTACCCTTCGGTGCATGTTTCGTTCGACTGCCATGTTCTGCTATGTGTCTTGTGGTTAGGTATCGTGGGATACTAGAAACATTGAGTTTGAACAGGGCGTGCAGCATTTTGAGCGTGGCTCTAATTATTCTGTATAACATGTTCATTCTGCAAATATCTTACCTACATAATTAACAATAGTAGTGGCCTTTGGTTGAAATAATCGGAACGTCTATTACAGACATTTGGATATTAATTCAAACCAATACGCTCCTCACCCCAAATATACACCCACCTACCTTCACGCCCTCCCATTAGTTAGTTACCCATTTGATGGCACCAAGTTACTTACCACGTATTGGGCAACAGTTTGCAATGTGTAGTATTAAGTCAATATAATTCCTAAACTATTCCATGGTTATGCACTGACTGAAGTTCATACTGCTTTGATAACCCCGCACAAATAACAAAACCCGGGGCCTGCCTGCTGAAAGTAAAGACTTTTAATCGACAAGACACTGAATGAGATAGATATATACTGCCCCTCTGTCGACGGCCTGGCGAATAACGAATCACTAGTAGGCGCAGACGACACCTACAGTATACTCGATTATCCACCAGATGGGGCCACCATTTGTCGACATTTGTTTTGCTATATCCTGAAAGAGAACTTGGAATTACAGCTCTATGATCTCACCACATTACTTTGCTAACCAATCAAGCTGACACTTAGACTAAATAATCAGTTATAAGCAAACCATTAGTTGATAATAGGACATATTTGAAACGATGTTAAACTTTGATTATATTGACACAACTATATCAATAACGCCAATCAGCAATCAGCATACCTATCATTTTATAGCATATCAATCTGCATGAAAAATTGCACTTTTGATAACAATGATGCAAATGGCATGTAGCGTATGTAAATGGTCACCTTTGTTCGTAGCGGTTAAAACAGTATATTGACATATGACAAAATAATTGCCTCGTCAGCATAGGTTTGCACACTATCTTACAAGAACAGTGAAACATGAGGTACATTGTAAATTATTTAAATATAATATAATCCAAATAGCAGTTTTTGTTCCATGATATTGATTGGATTGACGGAAAAATACAAAAAGGGAATGGAGATGTCGGTGTCATCTGCGACTACCCGCCTCGTCACGTGATATTTGATATGTCAAACACATGTCTCTCCTTCTTTTATGTGGCTGCATGACAATTCCAAGGAGGTGACACCTTTTGATGTTGTTTCGAGGCATTCCTTAGGATATCTCAGTTCACGAGACTCCATATGAGGCCTAGTAGTATTACCTTGTCGACATGTTCACTAGCCCGAATTGTGCTCGCTCGGGGTCGACTGGATCTCCAATTCATCAGGTACGGTTTTTCTGTCTACACGTCTTCCTTGATTCTCGCCGCCATTTTTTCGTTGTGGTAAGATTAGGCAGATGATCGTTCACCATTTCTCACCTCTCTCAAGTCACTTAGGATGCCATGGTAGTTATGCAAACTGTAAGCAAACGTTTTCGGCCTCACATGTTGTGATTCTGTGACATCCTGCTTTGGCATTGGCAATGCAGTAGCACTTAAGGTTGTTATAAATGTCGAGTTTAATTTGCGAAAATGGCGGCTGAGTTTGAGTTGCGAAACAAAAGCTGGCCTTCCCGTACATACTTTAGCTCTACTTGCGTTCTTTGTATTATCCACACTGATCATTGTTTCAACATTCCTGGTCTGTGTGGTTTAATATTGTTGATATCAACCATTTTCCCGGACGCTTATTCAGCGAACCTCGCTATAACGGTCACACACGGGACTGGGCCAAAGTGACCTTAATAGACTAAACTGGGGCAAAAGGCCACTGGAAGTAAAACTTCATAACAATTCTTTCAGTTCCCAACCTAAATTGCATTTGAAAAATAATAAGAGTACCCAAAAGAAGCCGTCTTGCCCCATCCCTGGGGCAAGACGGTCCTCTACCTGGGGCAACTCGGTCTATAACCCCCTCCCTTGGTTTTCGTTTATTTGAACGAACTATTGCCTGAAATTAAAATGTATATTATATACAAATGATATGATAGTAATATATCAGGTCATTATGGTTGTTACATATAAATGGGAGCTAACATATAATACATACCTTGCAATCCATGCATAACATAACATTGGTTTAGTAATATTCCATCATGATTACAACACGTAAATCATGCAATGTTCATATTATATTCAATATAATAAACATAATTGGTCATGTGAAATACAGTTGATACATTGTGTCTATGTGCGTGTGTGATAAGACATATGGAACCTCTTGTCACACATGTACGGGCACCGTTTTGCCCCAAAGATACAACATGTGTCTTAACACGATGTATGCAAAACACAACATACTATTGCCCATTTTGTATTGTTTGACCTGTTAAAACTGATTAATACTAAACTACACCAATTAAGTCAATGATTCACACCGTTCTATAGTGAGTTTCCGCCTTTTACTACAGTACAGAATATCACTGGTATGGTACATTTTATTTATTTTTAACAGAAGTAATGCATATAATATACTTTTTAGAAAAAAAGTTGCTTTAACATAAAATTGTAACAACTATCTCCGGTCTCCACTTCGAGACGTATTACTATTGATAGGACAGCGTCGACGAATCCCGGGTAGAAAGCTTGTCCCTTCCTGCTGGCCAGTTCGTTGTTCTCGAACACAATGAAAAATGTCCTCGTTTTTCGTTGTCTTACATCGTCAGCTAGGCATGTCAGAAAGGCCATTATAATATAAAAATATTCGGAATATAAATAATATATTGGCTTCTTTACCCACATGATGTTTGGATAGTGTAGCTAAATAAAGCAATCTTGTTAAATATTGTTGAATATAATGGAAAACAAATACACACAATTCCAATGATACAAGCCAAACACCTGTCTCACCGGGAAAACTAATCAAAGTCGTGGTGATAATATAAACAACAATCACAGAGAAACTATTGTCATTTCCTGTTCAATGTAAATCAAAACAATCATATTGTTGTTGTCATATTAATGTTCCAGACATACACTAACTTATGTATCTGTCGACACTTCACACTGTTCAAAGAATGTCCCAGGGTTGCTGGAGCTCACACATATCACTGAATTAACATCTCCAGTTTCCTGGATTCCGGTTCTGCCCCTTGCTGTTCCCATGTTGCCCTGGCGTTCACGCCATTCCAAGTCCAATCCCCGTGGTTGGCCTAGTACGACGTCGCCGCGGATCAGACACATCACTCGATGGACGTCTCCAGTTTCCTGGATTCCACTAGTGCCCCTCTGACCTGTACGTCTATCCAAGTTTGATCCTGGTGGCTCCCCGCGGACTCGGTGGACTTGTCTAGTTTCCTGGATTGAAAAGTGCTGTTCCGTGGTGGCCCGCCATGCACGTCTGTTCAAGTTTGAACCCGATGGACCCCCGCGGACTCGATGGATGTCTTCATGTGCCTGTGTTCCGGTTCTGGCGTGAACATTTTGTTCTGGCACCTCGCGGTCGATGTTGCCTTCGTTTATGTTTGACATGTATCTGCCTTCCTCAGCGAACTGTCTCTGAAATAGTAGAAGGCAAAACGTATTTACTCAATACCGTCGCCATAAATGCCTCCTCCAGTCTCTAATCAGAATCGTCTACCGGTTTCTGAATTTTGAAATCCGGTGTTGTTTTAGAAGGTTTGGCGTTCTGTATCCATATTGTTCATCGGTAAATTATTACAATATATCGAATTTAAATGTGTTCTATTATCTTCATATTTAGCTTGGTGCAATGTTGTTTACATTAACAGTGATAACAACAATAATATACCCACACCTACACGCACACACATGTATGTACATACGTACGTAAGCACGTACGTACGAACACTACAAATACGCGCACGCACGTCAACCGCACGCACCGGCACACATTAGCAGTAGTAGAAGTAGTAGTAATAATACTACTACTAGTATTGGTAGTTGTTGTTGTTGTACTGTCTACCGACATCGCGTTACTACTACATTGACACATTATCTGCGTTGAATGTCTTAGAATCTAGATTATATTACATGTTGTGTATATATGTGTAAAAATGCAACAAAAACTAGATCGTAAGACATTCAACACAAATAACGGGTTATGTTTTAATGTAGTGTGAGTAATGTTATGTCGGTAGGTATACTCTTTCTGTAGTTGTATTGTTTGCATTGTCCACACTGGTCAAAGTTGCTACCTTGCTGCTCGATGTGGTTTGATATTACCAATGAAACTCTTTGATATTACAAACATCAACCATATTCACAGACGCTTATATATTGTGCTAAGCCGAAGTAAGCCTAACACTGCGCCTTCTGCCTCACGAGAGACTATGCATACGTACTGGTTAAGCTTTAGTAGCTATAGTTTGCACAATACATCAAGAAATAAGAAAACTCTTCTATCACCCCAAAATTCTCAAAACTCAGAGGCGCATCAATACAAAATATTGACATCGGTGTACAGTGTTCGTTAAAGTTGTCAACATATGGATGAATACGTTGTGGAGCTAAGGAGGGTAAACTCGGTTAAAAAGATAAGTATTCCGATGAAGGCGAAATGTTATTTTGTTATACATTAGCAAGATGTGAATGGGACCCGAGAAAATCAATGTTTGTTTCAACTTACGGAATAAACAGTAGATCAGAACTAGACGGTTGTATCTGTCTATAATATCCTGCATAGAAGTGAGATGTGAGTATAGATATGTCGGTTGTTTAGACGAAGGTGCCTTATAGGTATAGTATAGGTCTTGAAATAATATGATATCGAACAAATACGAACCGAGATTGCGGTTTTCTAATCTTCAATTCCTTTCCGGCTCAGCTGCTATCGGCTCAGCTGCTGCACCTTACTGCAAGAAACCGCATGTGTTTAATAATGATAATGTGTGTTTAATAATAATAGGTACATATAATAGTATGAGTGCATTTTGTGTAACTTTTCTAAGTTTTAATCTTCAGTTACATCATTGTTTTCTGCACATATATGAAGTTTCAGTATCAGTTTGACAGTCTGACTGTTTTTACCTCAGTGTGCGTTTAAACATTAGGTAACAGTACATAACTTTGCAGGTTAAAATACATGACACATCAGCTACATCACAACAGTGTAAAATGATGCACATTACAGTTGTCCCTGTGTGAAATATATATTAAACGAAAAAGATTCAATTAAAAAATAGTTCATCAATATTGTGGATGTCACCGAACTAGTTGGATGACCTGCACCAACAAGCATAAAAAGTATGAAGCATAAAAACAGCATAATGCAATTTGCAATACTTAACGTGCATACACATTGAAAGCATAGCAATACGTAGGCTGAATCCAGAGATGAGACGAGGACATGTTACAAGTCATCATGAGAAGGTCATATTCTTCAACTCAAGTTTCCTAGGAAACATGGCAGCAATCAAGTTCACAGTGTTGTCTGCATCCAGTGGGACGTCATAGCGTATGTGCATAAGTGCCAGGGAGGACAATCGTTTTCTCTTCTTACTTGAGACAATTAAATGTTTCACTTAGATGCCACGTGGGTGATTTGATAATAATATAATTTTAGACAGCATGTTTCACAAACTTGCAGTGGTAACGTACGCTGCAGCAGCCAGAATGACTTAGCAAGAGATGCAATGTTGAATCCAATAAAATAGCAGTCTGGGCAATGAGGCATTTTATATAACGATTACACGTATGCACACACACACGCACAAATACGCACGCACGTATGCAGTGTTCTTAATGAGGGCCGACAATTGTTTTGTACAAGGGTAGAATTATTCCGTGTAGGTGATATTTTTTCATAATTAACCCGAACATTTGAGGTCGCACACCGAAACATATTAGTAATAATATGCCTAGTGTTCTTTGTACAAACACATTCACTGACGTGATGGACATTGTACCACAGTTGTACTTGGATTACTTCATGGGACACGTGACTTACTGGATTCACGGGTGGGACATGTGTCAGTAACGACAGTGTGTTGTTCATTAGCTAAGATTCAAGACTCACCGAAATAGTTGATTGCTCAGGATATATCGCAGATAATGCCTTCACCGTTGCAAATAAAACACGTATTTCGCTGAGATCTAGCGACCGTTTGTGTCGGACGAATTTTCTCACTGCTATTAATAGAATAGGGGACTTTTCGCCGACACGGTCGTAGCAACGAGTAGTCACGCTCAACTTGGCAGATGCTACTTATAGTAACAGCCATATATTTTTTTTAATTGCAGAGTCACCTATATATCAGTCTTGTGAAACTCAATTATTATGTGGGTAAGTGTGTATTCATAGCGCAGTGTGTATGTTGAATGTATGTTGCCCTCTAATATTCTTGCAGGAACCAACTAATATCCAACAGCTTCCGATGCCACTGATTACTAATTAATTCAATCACAATATCATATGAAAATAGATGGCCACACTTAGGTGAAAAATCACTTGACCGTGAATTAGGTAATGGATTCATATTTTGTAATTTGGAGTGAAATACTTTGTATGGCAATCGCGTGACATTTTATTGGCGCATATCTTTTTGTTCGAGAATTGGTAAATATATATATATATATATATATATATATATATATATATATATATATATATATATATATATATATATATATATATATATATATATATATATATATATATATATCGTCGTAATGATTTGCATTGTCACATTGCCATCTTCCCAATAAAAAACCTACCCCACTCATGATTAGAAAGTGGGCATAAAATAGCAATCACATCGATGGGTCGAAACGCCCGTATACGCGTGGCATCTCACAAATGACCAAACAAGGAGTACATCATTGAGGCCACAATGCACCGTCAGTTAAAAATGTTTTAATGCTAATTATCATTATGACACAATGTTACCTTGCGACATGGACTGTTGGCATTTTTCACGTCTAAGAACGCCTGCATCCTTTAGACACACTGCGTGCGGCAGCAGACACGACACGCGTGGAGACGGCTGGCCGCCTTTATTGATCTTAACTTTGGGGGTAGTCTCATTATGTTTCGGATAGCGTTACCAACCATTGCCGACCAATTATCTAAGTCCAGGTTCACTTACTCACCCACTTGAGCATCTATCATCATTGTGAACTAAACGAGACTGTCTAAAATACTAGAACAAGAACAATATATTTATTTAATTAAATTATATATTGCTATATTTTATATACATATATTGTATACATACTTCAACTATGATTAACCTAAAATCATAATAATACAAATAAATAAAAGGGGTCAGTGACTCCTATTAACTCGCTGTCATAGGAGCCACTCATTATATCAAGATATATTTGGCCTCTCTTCATATATATATATATATATATATATATATATATATATATATATATATATATATATATATATATATATATATATATATTCTTTATTTTAATTTTAAAATGTAATACGGTGTCTATTTCTTATTAAGTGTAACTGTATATAGAGTGTATGTAGCGGTATGCTTGTTTGTAGTACATAGATAGCTACTTGAATGTAGATTCCTAAATACTTGAATGTATGAAAGACCTATGTATCTATCCATATATGTTTATTTTATTAGTTTTGTAGGTTTTATAACAATTTGATATTGTGCATATATTTTCATATTTTGTAAGAGATAATTTTTGAAAAAGTACGCAAAACCACATAAACTGTGAATTAATATTTTTTCTAAAGCTAATTCTGAAGTATCATTTATAACGTGTGGCAAACTGTGTTTAAGACTTTTGTGCAAATTCATGTCTTGTCCTAGATGTATTTATATTTGTAACGTTGCGAATATTATGACTATGTATATTGCAATTTGTGAAAATTTTCCAGTTTAGTAGAAAAAAACTGGCAAGTTACTGTAAATATATTTATAGTAAAATTTAAGTTCTTGTAACTTTAGCTGATCTTCTATTTTCAATATTTCAAGTTTTTTTAAAAGTGGTCCTGTACGTGAATTATACCTGTTCGAGGTTATTATTCGAACTGCCCTTTATTTAATTTTCATTATTCTACTTTATCCACATGCCATAATGAAGAATTGTATGACATTGTCTTTATTTCTAGAAGTAGTACATGTTTTAATATATTTAATATACCGCTCATCTTTGAACATTTATTTTAAATTTGTTCTAAGTGTTTTATTCCAGTTTAGATTTGTGACCAGAGTTAATCTTAGGAAATTAAATTAATTCACTCGTTCAATGTTGATGTTATCTATTTTAAGAGTAACAGTTGGCGTATCTTTTCTTGGTACATAAAAATCATATATTTAGATTTGTCTTTATTTAATGACAATCTATTAATATTTAGCCATTCAATAATTTTACGGAGTTCATCATTTATTAAAGATTCTATACTTTTATTTTTATATTGTGCGCTATCACTAAAATGTTTTACTCTGCTGGAGAGTTTTGTGTCATCAACATACACAATCAAGCTGACACTTAGACTAAATAATCAGTTATAAGCAAACCATTAATTGATAATAGGACATATACGAAACGATGTTAAACTTTGATTATATTGACACAATCTCAATAACGCCAGTCGTATATCAGCATACCTATAATTTTATAGCATATCAATCTGCATGAAAAATTGCACTTTTGATAACGATGATGCAAATGGCATGTAGCGTATGTAAATAGTCACCTTTATTCATAGGGGTTAAAACAGTATATTGACATATGACAAAATAATTGCCTCGTCAGCATAGGTTTGCACACTATCTTACAAGAACAGTGAAACATGAGGTACATTGTAAATTATTTAGATATAACATAATCCAAATATCAGTTTTTGTTCCATGATATTGATTGGATTGATGGAAAAAATACAAAAAGGGAAGGGAGATGTCGGTGTCATCTGCGATTACCCGCCTCGTCACGTGATACTTGATATGTCAAACACATGTCTCTCCTTCTTTTATGTGGCTGCATGACAATTCCAAGGAGGTCACACCTTTTGATGTTGGTTCATGACATTCTTTAGGCTATCTCAGTCCACGAGACTCCATACGTGGCCTAGTAGTATTACCTTGTCGACATGTTCACTAGCCCGAATTGTGCTCGCTCGGGGTCGATTGGATCTCCAATTCATACGTTTTTTCTGTCTACACTTCTCCCTTGATTACCACCGCCATTTCTTCGTTGTGGTAAGATTAGGCAGATGATCGTTCACCATCTCTCATCTCGATCAAGTCATTTAGGATGTCATGGTAATTATGCAAACTGTAAGCAAACGTTTTCGGTCTCACAGGTTGTGATTCTGTGACGTCCTGCATAGGCATTGGCAAAGCAGTAGCACTTAAGGTTGTTATAAATGTCGAGTTTGAGTTGCGAAACTGGCGGCTGAGTTTGAGTTGCGAAACAAAAGCTGGCCTACCTCTGAAGATCCCCAAATCTGGTGCAAAATGAAGTTAACTTCTATCTGATATACACCCCGAAAGCTCGGCAACACGAGACAGGCGTAATTAAATCGGTATGTTTTAAAACTTTTATATGCTTTATTATGTGCACTGATCTAATATTTTGTCAATAGTTAGCACACACACACACACACACACACACACACACACACACACACACACACACACACACACACACACACACACACACACACACACACACACACACACACACACACACACACACACACACACACACACACACACACACACACACACACACACACACACACACACACACAAACACACACACACACACACACACACACACACACACACACACACACACACACAAACACACACACACACACACACACACACACACACACACACACACACACACACACACACACACACACACACACACACACACACACACACACACACACACACACACACACACACACACACACAAACACACACACACACACACACACACACACACACACACACACACACACACACACACACACACACACACACACACACACACACACACATGGAATATAAATTATTATACAAATCCTGAATTTTAGTTTAACTTCATAACCCTTCAAACCATACAACTGACATGTTTCAAGTTTCTTTCACGAAACGTAAAATATGGCTGCATGAGAAAATACTATGTGGGCATACCAAACACAAGTTTTTGATGGTTAAAGTAATTTTTGTCTACACCTAGTAACTTTCGTTTTTTTAAACCCAATTTTGGACAGTGTGTCTACTGGTGGACTTCCAACCAACTACTGTCAATGGTATCTCCATATGTGTGCTATGTGTGTTTTCGTAAAACGACTCTAGAAACTTGCCCCTGTATACAACTAACCCCGGTCTCCATTACTAGGTATGTTTACACAGTGACCAGTTAACGTCGGAAAACAATGAAAGAAGCAAGGTCCCCAGTCATCTTAGGTAACTGTAACTCTAATTTTAAACGAGTAATAGTAGATTTTGCAGAAAAAAACGGGACACGGCCGTTAACGCCAACAATAGGGCGCCACCCACTTGGCGCCTGATTGTTTGTTCAACGACCGAAGAGCTCGGGTGGAGTAGTAGAGAGGACAAAAGGGCAGCGAGCAGTAAATTATAAAGCCGTTTAATTGGCAGATGATCGCCAATGAATTCTTCTGTAGTCAGATGTTTATACAATGACGCCAAGGTAACGTTTACATTAACGAATAAAGAATGTGTAGGGACCTACATAAATAATTTACATGATTTATAAAACCAAATTATATCTTGCGCACTCTGTGCTTAACATATGTTAGGAAAAAACAAGTGCATAACTGTATTCCTTTTGTTAAAATGACATGCATCTGTATAGCAATTATTTCAGTTCCCAACCTAAGTTGCATTTGAAAAATATTAAGAGTACCCAGAAAAAGTTTGAGTTGCGAAACAAAAGCTGGCCTTCCCGTACATTCTTTAGCTCTACTTGCGTTCTTCACACTGATCGTTGTTTCGACATTTCTGGTCTGTGTGGTTTAATATTGTTGATACCAAACATTCTCCCGGACGCTTATGCAACGACCCTCGCTATTAAGGTCACACACGGGACTGGGCCAAAGTGATATTAACAGCGAAGTGACCTTAATAAACTAAACTCGGGCAAAAGGCCACTGAAAGTATAACTTCATAACAATTCTTTCAGTTCCCAACCTAAATTGCATTTGAAAAATAGTAAGAGTACCCAAAAAAGCCGTCTTGCCCCATCCAAGACGGTCTATAACTCCCTCCCCGTGGTTTTCGCTTATTTGAACGAACTATTGCCCAAAATGAAAATGTATATATATATATATATATATATATATATATATATATATATATATATATATATATATATATATATATATATATATATATATATATATATATATATATATATATATATAAATGGTATGATAGTAATATATCAGGTCATTATGGTTGTTACATCTAAATGGGAGCTAACATATAATACATACCTTGCAATCCATGCATAACGTAATATTGGTTTAGTAATATTCCATCATAATTAAAGCCAACAGGCTATCAGAACGTAAATCATGCAATGTTTATATTATATTCAATATAATTAACATAATTGGTCATGTGAAATACAGTTAGTGCATTGTGTCTATGTGCGTGGGTGACATATGGAACCTCTTGCCCCAAATGTACGGGGACCGTCTTGCCCCAAAGACACAACATGTGTCTTAACAGGATGTAGGCAAAACACAACATACTATTGCCCATTTTGTATTGTTTGACCGGCCAATTGATTAATAATACACTACACCAATTAAATTAATGAGTCACACCGTTCTATAGTGAGTTTCAGCCTTTTACTACAGTACAGAATATCAATGGTATGGTACATTTTATTAACACGAATCATAAATTTAATGTGTTCTTTGACAGAAGTAATGCATATAACATACGTTTTAGAAAAAAGCTACTTTAACATAAAATTGTAACAACTATCTCCGGTCTCCCCTACGATACGTATTACTATTGATACGGGCAGCGTCGACGAATCCCGGGTTGATAGCTTGTCACCTCCTACTGACCAGTTCGTTGTTCTCGAACACAATGAGAAATGTCCTCGTTTTTCGTTTTCTTACATCGTCAGCTAGGCAAGTCAGAAAGGCCATTTTAATATATAAATATTCGGAATATAAATAATATATTTGCTTCTTTGCCCACATGATGTTTGGATAGCGTAGCTAAATAAAGCAATCTTGTTAAATATTGTTGAATATAATGGAAAACAAATATACATAATTCCAATGATACAAGCTAAACATCTGTCTCACCGGGAAAACTAATCAAAGTCGTGGTGATAATATAAACAACAATCACAGAGAAACTATTGTAATTTCCTGTTCAATGTAAATCAAAACAATCATATTGTTGTTGTCATATTGATGTTCGAGACATACACTAACTTATGTATCTGTCGACACTTCACACTGTTCAAAGAATGTCCCTGGGTTGCTGCAGCTTACACATATCACTGAATGGACATCTCCAGGTTCCGGGATTCCGGTTCTGCCCCTTGCTGCTCCCACGTTGCCCTGGCGTTCACGCCAATCCATGTCCAATCCCCGTGGTTGGCCTAGTACAACGTCAACGCGGATCAGACACATCACTCGATGGACGTCTCCAGTTTCCTGGATTCCACTTCTTCCCCTCTGGCCTGTACTTCTATCCATGTTTGATCCTGGTGGCTCCCCGCGGACTCAGTGCACGTGTCTAGTTTCCTGGATTGAAAAGTGCTGCTCCGAGGTGGCCTCGCCTGCACGTATGTCCATGTTTAATCCTGGCGGACACCCGCGGACTGGGTGGATGTCTGAATGTGCCTGTATTGCGGTTCTGGCATGGACATTTTGTTCTGGCAACTCGCGGTCGACGTTGCCTTCGTTTTTGTTTGCCATATTATATCTATCTTCCTCAACGAACTTTCTCTGAAATAGCAGAAAGCAAAACGTATTTACTCAAAACCGTCTCCATAAATGCCTCCTCGAGTCTCTAATCAGAATCGTCTACCAGTTTCTGATTTTTCAAAACGGGTGTTGTTTTAGAAGGTTCGGCATTCTGTATCCATATTGTCCTTCGATACATTATTACAATATATCGGTGCTAAATGTTTTCTTTAGTCTTCATATTTAGCTTTGTGGATGTCTCTTCTCATTGTTGTTTACATAAACAGTGATAATAACAATAATGTAACCACATCCACACGCACACACGTACGTACGAACACCACAACACACACAACGCGCATATCACACACACACACACACACACACACACACACACACACACACACACACACACACACACACACACACACACACACACACACACACACACACACACACACACACACACACACACACACACACACACACACACACACACACACACACACACAAACAAACAAACACACACACACACACACGCACAACACAACACAACGCAACACACACGTTACTACTACATTTACACATTATCTGTGTTAAATGTCTTACCCAGGGATTTTCTCCAGAATGTATTCCACTGGATGACTAACAGCACATTACAGTTAAATGCAAATAAACATAGTTTCTTATTATTGGTACACAGAAACTTACCACGCTGATGAAGGCTTCGTAGCACATACCATTATATGTCTTCATAGAGTATTGCTACCTGTGTCGTGCGATGCCGGCTTTTGTGCAAAGTGTAATAGTACGTCAACACAATTCCTAAATCAACTCATGGTTATGTAGTGACCGAAGTTCATAGTGCCTTGATGACCCTGCACAAACAGTACTTGCCCAAAAAGAGAATTAATTGACAGGACGTTGAATGAGATATATACGTACCGCACCTCTGCAGACGGCCTGATGAATGACGTAAGAATAGTAGGCGCAGGCGAGACCTACCGTATACTAGATTATCAACCATATGGCGCCACCTTTTGTCGATTTCGCTACAACCGGGAAGAGACCTAGGAATTCTAGCTGTATGATCGCACTAAATTATTTTGCTAAACAATCAAGCTGACACTTATACAAACTCATTAGTTATAAACACACTATTAATAAAATGTAGGGCATATCCAAAACGATTGTAAACATTAATTATATTGACATAACTATCTCAATAAATAAAGTCGAATAGCATGCTGCAATCAGCATACCTGTCATTTTACAACATGCAGCACGACAAAATTGCGTTTTTGAAAATAATGATGCAACATGACATATAACGTACATAAATGGCCACCTATGTTCGTCGCTGTCAAAACAGTATCTTGAAATATGTAAAATACTTGATTAGTCAGCATAGGTTTGCACACAATTTTACAAGAACAGTGAAACATGATGTTCGTTGTAAGTTATTTAAATATAGCATGATAAAAATAACAGTGACCTGATGACATACAATTAGTCATAAATGTAATCAGATAAGATTGCCTCCTATTGTATAGTAAAGTACGCGTTTTGCTTTGCAAGGCTTCTTCGATTTATCCAAATGTCTTCCTTCCTCATCAACATGTTGAGGTAATTATAAGATAAGAAGCAACCAGATTGATGTACATTGCGTGCCACTGAACCTTTGAAGTTATGCAACCTCGTCAGAATTTGTGTAATGTGTAATGTAGATAGTTGCAACGTGAAATACTGGATATTTAATAAGATTTAACAAGACCACCATCTATAAGTTCAGGGTGGCAAGTGGACAAGGACGCCATTGGCTTATTGAGAGTCCAATCACTTTTCATCAACGTAACGCCCGTGCTTATCTGATATATGCCATTTGTCTGTCTAGTCATCTTCCTTGATGAGATTAGGCAGATGGACGTTCGCAATATCTATCAGAGGCAGTATTTTTGAGGTAGCTGTTCCAGGACTCAACTTCAGCGAGAGATCAAGGGATTTGTCTACAGTTCGTGAATTAAATTGATGAATCAAACTATTGTTTACAGTGTTGAATATAAAATTATATAAGATCAAATGATGAATACATTACATACATAAGGTAATATCTACACAACTGTAGGAAACGTTTTCGGTAAAAAGGAACTAACTGCAGGACGTTAGCTTAAGTTGGTACGCACTGAGTCTTATAGTTTGGTTTGCACAGTGTTCTAGAATGTCGCTAGGAGGGCAGGCTTTTTGGGGCTCATGCGAGCTTATTAGGTAGAACATAGCTAGCAAGTATATTCTTGTCAACATTTAAATAAAACCTAAATAACCCAACCTAACGTGTTCTTGTGAACAGAGGAAACATCCTTATTCAAAGCTAACTAAATCTAGGTTATGTGATGGCGCCGTGCAAAAAGGAGGTAAAGACAACCAGGCATTTAGTATGCCGAAGTTTTAGGAACTAGATGGATTTCGTCAAGTCCGGGTGTGGATAGTTTTAGTTTTTAATATAGGGGATATGTGAAGATGAAGAAACTAGAGGTGGAAATGGAACAGTTGAGGCAGCTCGTTGTAGCATTGGTGGGAAGGAAAGAGGTGGGTTGTGCCAGTGGTTCCATTGGGGGACATAGGATGATGAAGTGGGGGAAGGCGATGATAAAGAATGCTGAGAGGAGGTAAGGTGACAGGTTGTAACGAGACAGGACGTAAGGAGACGGGACGGAAAGAAACGAGAGGGACTGAAACGGGAGGGAAGATAGCGGGAGCGAAGGAGACGGAAGAGAAGGAGACGGAACGAAGGAGACGGGAGGGAAAGAAACGGAAGCGAAGGAGATGGGGGGAAGGCAACGGGTGCGAAGGAGAGGGGAGGGAAGTCGAAAGGAACGAATGCGTCAAGAGTAAAAGCGACAAGAACACTAGATAGCCAGGAGACGGGAGGGAAAGGTGACATGCCGATGGGCGAAAGGGAGAAAGACAACAGGCTGCTAGGTGACACAACTGCATGACAGAATGCGACGGAAGGGATCCGACGCAAAAACTACTCTGGGGTAGTCATAGAGGGGGTGAGGAAGAGAGCGAAGGTGCTTGGTGGGGAGTCGATAGTTAGTCGAGTAACAGAGAGCTAAGCAAGGGGACGACGTGGTGGGTTGCTTTCCAGATAAAAAAAATAAAACAGAGAGGGAGGACAAAACCATGGGCCCGGGTAGGGGAGGATATGTTTTAGTACATGTGGTGACTAGTAACGTTGAGACGGTAGGTACAACTGCCATAGTTAAGTTTAGTTAAATACAGGCATTTAGTCAAAACACGTAAGCAGACGAGGATTGAACAAATTATTATGTCAGGGATTTTACAAGTAAAGGAAATCAGGGTTCAGGGATATTGAAATTGTCGGAAGATGGCAATTAACCAGCTAGTTCAGCAGCTATGTGTGGAAGTGGAAGTTGGATTTGTGGATTTGTGGGGTTGTTTTATTGGGAGAACTGATATGTACATGGGAGAAGGGTTTCATCTAAGTGGAAAGGTTAATCAGTGTTTGTGGATGGACTCTCAGCAGTAGCCGACTGTGGCGTGGGTAGCATAAAAACACAGACAATTTTAATCACGGACACATGCAAAGAAAATTTCTAAAGAATAAATGGGGTGTGGACCAACGATGTCTATTTTTATTGCAGGACAGTTTGTTTACTTAATAAGTGCTGGAGCCAATCAGGGGAGATAATGTATTAGATATAGTTTTTTTTCACAAAATTAATTAATGGACAATGTTAAAATACATGAACCAATGGGTAACAGTTATCATAGCCAAATACATTTGACATCAGAGTAAAATCAGATTGTGAAAATATAAACAAACATACAGGAGAAACTTCCACAAAGGTAAATGTAAAGATCTGAGAAAACAGCAAAACTAGATACGAGTAAGACCGCAGTTGAATGTTGAAACATTCTAAAATATGAAATTGAGAATATCATTGATCAATTGTTCCCTTAAAAAAACAAGGACTTTCTAGAAAGAAACACTTGTCAAAAGAAGATTTTAGAAAAAGTAATGCAAAAGCAAATTATGTGGAGGGTTTATAGGCGTACCAGAAAGGATGAAGACTACACAAATTACTAAGAGGCATTTAATGCAACTACGACTGAAATTAGACAATCCAAGAGAAGCTATGAGCAAAAACAGAGGTTTCAAACTGGAAACAACGTACTGAAATGTGTAGATGACAAAAAGTGTAAACTATGAAATGGGAGATACTTGGGAGTATCAATAAGTACTGATATGAACGTTTCAGAGTACTGTGGTATTGCAGTTTCTAAAGGCACTTAAATTATTGGGTTGATTAGGAGAAATATAACATACAAGGAAAAAAGCTAATTATGCCTATGTATAAAGCAATAGTAAGGCCTCATTTAGAATACTGTATACAAACGTGGAGACCATATCGCAAGAAGGATATAGATACGCTTACGATTACGATTCCACAAATGAGATCTTGTTTATGAAGAACATATAAAAGAATGTGGTTTAAAAATCCTAGAGTCAAGGAGGTTAATAGGATATCAAACTGAAGTTCCTAAGATATTAAATGGGTATGTAAATATTGATAGAAGTATGTTTTTTCTCACCGAAGAAAGATAGTAGAACTAGATGACATGATGTAAAATTAGTAAAGGAGCAATGTAGATTGGATATCAGGAAGTATTCTTTTTCACAGTAGAACGTAAATGAATGGAACAAATTATCCACATATTGTGTAACTGTTAGCAGCGTGAATATGTTTAAAATTAAGTTGTCATATCTCAGGAGGGCGTGCTACACATATGAAAAATGGTGGACTATCGATGAGTCAATGGCTTCCTTGTCCGTTTGTCATCTGAGCCTTTGCAAAAAAGGCAATTAAAACACAAAAAATTCGGAATAAAAATAAGATGTTGGCTTCTTTGTCCACATGATATTTGGAGTGAATAACAAAGGAAGCAATCTTGTTAAATGTTGTTAAATATAATGGAGAAAACAGTATTGCATTTTGCAACAACTAGGAATGTTTAATGTATTTCATTTTCTGGAGTACGACATTTTTTCGATAAACAAACATACAAACTTCCAATGATACAAGCTAGACATCTGATAGTCTGGCTCGGGAAACCTATCAAAGTCGTGGTGATAAAAATATAAACAACAATCATAGAAACACTATTGTAATTTCATGGTCAATACAAATCAAAACATAACAATCATACTGCTGTTGTCATACTGATGTTCCAAACTTATACATACAAGCAATCACAATTTACACAACTGTCGACACTCCACACTGATCAAAGACTGTTCCTGGGTTTCCGCGATTCATACAATGGACATCTCCGGTTTCCTGCATTCCGGTTACTGTTCCAATGTTGCCCTGACGTTCTCGCCAAACCAAGTCCAACACCAGTGGTTGGTTTAGTTCGACGTCACCGCTTATCAGGCACATCACTCGGATGATGTTTCCACCGGTTTCCTGGATTGAAAATAAAAATTGTTGCTCCGATGTGGCCTGGCCTGCACGTCTACCCAAGTTTAATCCCGGTGGACCCCCGCGGATTTGAGGAATGTCTCCACGTGCTTGTCTCCGGTTCTGGGCTGAACATTTTGTTCAGCTCAGTTCATTTGTTCGTCATATTGATGTTCCTGAGAGACACTAATTTACGTAACCGTCGACACTTCACACTGATCAAAGAATGCCCCTGGGTTGCCGCGGCTCACACATATCACGGTTGGACATCTCCAGTTTCCTGTATTCCGGTTCTGTCCCTTGCTGTTCCTAGCCAAGTCCAGTCCTGGTGGTTGACGCAGTACGACGTCACCGAGGATCAGACATATTGTGGTTGAATTAATTAATAATCAATAGTATCGGAAGCTGTTGGATATTGGTTGGTTCCTGCCAGAATATTGGAGGGCAA
>BSQZ01000001.1:34362187-34409687 GCA_033239005.1 Lamellibrachia satsuma | reverse complement strand
TGTCGCAGTCTTCGTTCGGCTGACCAATCTCTCATTGTTGTTCCTAGGGTAAACCTGGAACTGCTTGGCCGACGAGCTTTCTCGTGTGCAGGTCCCACCCTCTGGAACTCTCTTCCAATAGGGCTAAGAACGCAACGCGATTCTAAACATTTTAAGAGGGCCTTGAAAACCTTTCTCTTTAATCAAGCTTTTTCGTAATTTTGTGTGTGTGTGTACATGTATAGCGTGTGTATATATGCATGGATGTATGTATGTATATGTATATGTATGTGTGTATGTGGGTGTATGTAGGTGTATGTATGTATGTATATATATATATATATATATATATATATATATATATATATATATATATATATATATATATATATATATATATATATATATATATATATATGTATATATATGTATATATATGTATATGTTGTGTGTATGCATATGTGTATATGTATTATATGTATGTGTGTGTACGTATATATGTATATATGTGTGTATGTGTATGTGTGTGTATGTATGTATGCGTATGTGTGTGTATGTGTATATGTACATGTTGCATATGTATATATGTGTTATCTTATGTAATGCCTCTATTGTAATAATTATATTCACTAATGTAATCTATTTTATTAATTTATTTTACTTATTTATTTTTATTGTAAACACCCCTGATTCTATTTTTAGAGATATGCGGTGTCTAAGTAAACTTGATTTGATTTGATGTGTAGCTCGCTCTTTTAAGGTATTTGTCATTATAAACAAATTATTAATAGAGTGTAGGACATATTCAAAACGATTGTAAACGTTGATTATATTGACATAACTATCTTAATAAATTAAGTCGAATAGCATGTTGCAATCAGCATACCTGTCATTTTATAACATATCGAGTAGCACGAAAAAATAGCACTTTTGAAAATAATGATGCAACATTGCATATAACGTACAAAAATGGTCAACTATGTTGGTCGCTGTTAAAACAGTATATTGCCATATGTCAAAATACTTGCCTAGTCACCATAGGTTTGCACACAATCTTACAAGAACAGTGAAACAAGGTGTTCTTTGTAAATTATTTAAATATAGCTTGATAAAAATAACTCTCACTTGATGACATACAATTAGTCATAAATGTAATCAGATAATATTGCCTCCTATGTCATAGTAAAGTACCCGTTTTGTTTTGCAAGGTTTTTTCGATTTATTCAAATGTCTTCCTTCCTCTTCCACATGTTGTGGTAATTGTAAGATAAGAAGCAATCCGATTGATGTACATTGCGTGCCACTGAACCTTTGAAGTTATGCGACCACGTCAGGATTTGTGTAGTGTGTAATGTAGATAGTTTCAACGTGAAATACTGGATATTTAACACAAGATTTAACAAGATCACCATCTACAAGGTCAGGGTGGCAAGTGGAAAAGGACGCCATTGGCTTATCGAGAATCCAACATTTTTTCATCAACGTAGCGCCCGCGCTTATCAGATATATGCCATTTGTCTGTCTAGTCATTTTCCAGGCAGATGGACATTCAATATCTTTCATCAGAGGCAGTATGTTTGAGGTAGCTGTTCCCGGACTCAAATTCAGCGAGAGATCAAGGGGTTTGTCTACAGTTCGTGAATTAAATTGATGAAGCAAACTATTGTTTACAATGGTGAATATAAAATTATATAAGGTAAAGTGACGAATTTACATACATTAGATACATAAAGTAATATCTGACACAATTGCAGGAAACGTTTTCGGTAAAAAGGAACTAACTGCAGGATTTTATTTTAAGTTGGTACGCTCTGAGGCTTATAGTTTGGTTTGCACAGTGTTCTGCGTAGTCGTCAGGGGCAGGCTTTTTTGGGCTCGCGCGAGCTTATTGGATAGAACATAGTTAACAAATATATTATTGTCAAAATTAAAATAAAACCTAAATAACCCAACCTAACGTGTTCGAACACAGGAAACAACCTTAATCAAGGCTAACTAAATCTAGGTTATGTGATGGCGCCGTGCAAGTTACAGGAACTGGATGGACTTCGTCATGTCTGGGTGTGATAAGTCCTGGGCTGAAGCTCATGTGGATAGTTTTAGTTTTGAATGTAGGGGATACGCGAAGATGAAGAAACTAGAGGTGGAAATGGAACAGTTGAGGCAGCTCGTTGGGGCATTGATGGGAAGGGAAAAGGTGGGTTGTGCCAGTGGATCCGGTAGGGGGACACATGATGATGAAGTGCTGGAAGGCGATGAGAAAATATTAGGGATAGCTCATTACTGCCTGAGTGTAGGCTGAAATGAGGTAAGGTGACATGACGTAAGGAGACGGGACGGACGGAAACGGGATTGAAGATAGTGGGAGCGAAAGAGGCGGAAGAGAAGGCGATGGAACGAAGGAAACGGGGGGAAGGAGACGGAAACATAAAAATGACAGCAAGAGATTATTTTGCACATTCCAGGAGTAAACAAAACGTACGAGACATTGTTGGAATATTATATCACAAGGTTTTCTTATTGGTAGGCAGAAGGCCTAAATAGTTATTTCAGTTCACAGACGGTATTAGTTCATCACCAATTCCAGTTTCTAAATTTCAGGAGATTAAATAAGACTATTGAGACAGTTATTTGTAACTCCAGAAATGGTAGCTAAGAAAATAAAATAAATCACCTGGAGTGGATGGAATTCCTCCAAAACTACTAATTGAAACAGTGGAACAAATTAGTACAATATTTGCAAGAGTTTTCAATCTGTCATTAAAATAGGGAATTGTTCCTTTTGAATAAAAAGGTTTCCGGAAATAAGTTAGATAATTACAGACCAGTGAATTTAACATCAGTGATTTGTAAATTATTAGAAAGGTTAATTAAAAACCATATGGAGGACTTCCTTGTTAGGCATACATTATTAAATCCATATCAACATGCATTCCTAAAAGAGAGGTCATGCTTAGCAAATATGTTATGTTTTTTGGAAGAAATCACAAAGATTTAATCTACCTAGATTTTCAGAAAGCTTTTGATAAAGTGCCACATCAAAGATTACTGCTTAAATTGAAAGCCCAAGATATCATGGATAGCATAGCAAACTGGATATAATAATGGCTGACTGAAAGAAGACAGCGTGGAGAGGTTTAGAACTGGAAATAAGTTTTGAATGGAACACCACAAGGATCTGTATAAGGACCTTTATTATGCTTAATATATATGAATGACTTGGACAATAATATAACAAACAATGTACTAATATTTGTAGATGACACTAAGGTGTTTAAAAGAATAATAATTATGATGATATACAATGTTTATAACATGATCTAGACAAATTAGTTAGGTCTGGAGCAGTGAGTGTCGAGACGTACGTATCTTATATGGATTGTATATATCTTGACGTAATATGATATTGAACAAATAGTAACCGAGATAGCGGCTCGGCTGCTATCGGCTATGCTGCAGCAAGACAAACAGTGACAATGTTTGTTTTGAAAGAAGCCGTTTTCTGGAGAGCGGTGTGTTACAATTGATAAGCACAGTAAATGTCAATGGTCGCTGAGCACATATGTGATGCTGCCTGACGTACATTTATGAAATGTGGCCTGTATGTTCCTTACTGTAGGCACTGTTGACAACAGAAACACCAGTAAGACTGGCTCGCCAGGTAGCTATTCTTCAACAACAATAAGTTAGAGAATTACAGACCAGTGAGCTTAACGTCAGTGATGTGAAGATTATTACAAAGGTTTATATGGAGGACTTCCTTGTTAGGCATACATTATTAAATCCATCATGCTTACAACATATTTTATGTTTTTTTTGGAAGAAATCACAAAGTGGAAAGACGTGGGATCACCAATATTTGACAAAGTGCCACATCAAAGATTATTATTTACATTTATAACCCATGATATCGGGGATGGTATAGCAGACTGGTTATAATACTGGCTGACTGAGAGGTTTCAAACTGGAAACCATGTTTTTTGAGTGGGACACGACAAGGATCAGTATTAGGACATTTGTTATTCTTAATAGATGTCACTGATTTGGACGATAATATAAAAAACAACGTACTGAAATTTGCAGATGATACAAAAGTGTAAACTATAAAATGGGAGATACTTGGGAGTAACAATAAGTACTGATATGAACGTTTTAGAGCAGTTTGGTATTGCAGTTTCAAAGTGTAATACAATTATTGGGTCGATTAGGAGAAATATAACATAATGGGAAAAAAGCTAATCATGCCTATGTATAAAGCAATAGTTAGACCTCATTTAGGATAATTTATACAAACATGGAGACAATATCGTAAGAAGCGTATATATACGCTTACGAATAAGAGAGCAACTAAAATGATTCCACAATTGAGATATTGTGTTATGAAGAACATCTAATAGAATGTGGTTTAACATCCCTAGAGACAAGTAGGTTAATAGGAAATCAAATTTCCTATGATATAGAATGGGTATGAAAATATTGATAGAAGTATGTTTTTCTCACCGAAAAAAGATAGTAGAACTAGAGGATATGATGTAAAATTAGTAAAGGATTAATGTAGATTGGGTATCAGGAAGTATTCGTTTTCACAGTGGAAAGTAACTGAATGGAACAAATTATCTACATATTGTGTAACTACTAGCAGCGTAAATATGCTTAAAATCAAGGTTGACATATCTTAGGATGGCGGGTTAGACATAGGAGAAACATTTTGGACTCTCGATAAGTCTATGGCTTCCTTGTCCGTTTGCTATCTGAGCCTTTGTCTTGGATAATAATGTTGCTAAATATTGTTAAATCTCGTTCAAGTCACTTAGGATGTCATGGCAATCAAGCAAACTGTAAGTCCTCAGAGTACGGCTTTCGACCTCACTGGTTGTGATTCTGTGGCATCACACTTTGCTCTTTGCAAGGTAGTAGTTGTTACGAAAGTCGAGTTCCGAGTTTGAGTTTTGAAACTGGCGGCCGCAATGTTCAATAACCGCGCGTTCAATTCGGTTCGGTTACATATAACGCATCCGGCGTCGTCGTGGATCGTCAGCTGCGCATGTCAGAAAGGAAATTAAAAAACCAAAAATTTGGAATATAGATAACATGTTGGCTTCTTTATCCACTTTTAATATTATTTAATATTAATAACAAATAAATGTTGTTAAATATAATGGAGAAAACAGTATTGCATTTTGCGACAACTAGGAATGTTTAATGAATGTCATTTTCTGGAGTACGGTGTATTGCAAGTTGAACCGCCATTTCTTCGATAAACAAACATACAAACTTCCAATGATACAAGCTAGACATATGATAGTCTGGCTGGGGAAACCTATCAAAGTCGTGGTGATATAATTATAAACAACAATCATAGAAACACTATTGTAATTTCATGTTCAATGCACATCAAAGCATAACAATCATACTGCTGTTATCATATTGATGTTCCAAACTTATACATACAAACAATCACAATTTACATAACTGTCGACACTCCACACTGATCAAAGAATGTTCCTGGGTTGCCGCAACTCATACAATGGACATCTCCGGTTTCCTGTATTCCGGTTACTGTTCCCATGTTGCCCTGGCGTTCTCGCCTAGCCAAGTACAACACCAGTGGTTGGTTTAGTTCGATGTCACCGCTTATCAGGCACATCACTCGCTGGACGTCTCCACCTCTTTCCTGAATTGAAAATAAAAATTGCTGCTCCGATGTGGCCTGGCCTGCACGTCTGAGGGTGGACATGGACGTGGCTCGGTGGACGTGGCTAGTTTCCTGGATTGAAAAATGCTCTCCCGAGGTGGCATGGCCTGCACGTCTACCCAAGTTTAATCCCGGTGGACCACCCCGTACTTGGTGAATGTCTTCACGTGCTTGTCTTCCGGTTCTGGGCTGAACATTTTGTTCTGGCAACTCGCGATCGACGCTGCGTCCGTTCTTGGTTGTCATGTCCCTACCTCCCTCAGTGAACTGTCTCTGAAATAGCAGAAAGCAAAACGCATTTACTGAACACCGTCGCCATGACTGCCTTCTCTAGTCCTTAATCAGCATCGGCGTTGTATTACAAGGTTCCGGCATTCAGCATCCATTATTGTTCTTCGGTATCACAATATATCGGTGCTAAATATGTTATAAAAATTATTATCTTCATATGTGCCAGTGTGGATGTTCCTTCGCATTGCTGTTTACATTAATTCCATGATTTTTTCACACACACACACACACACACACACACACACACACACACACACACACACACACACACACACACACACACACACACACACACACACACACACACACACGCACACACGCACGCACGCACACACACACGCACACACGCACACACACACACACACACACACACACACACACACACACAAACACACACACACACACACACACACACACACACACATACGCTCTGAATTTTTTGTTTGTCATAGTCAGATTTTTCTACCTCATAAAACAAAAAATTACAATCTATTGCCTACTAAGGTTCCATGTGTGGGTTTCTTTTTAAATAAAGTAGCTTAGCACAAACACACATAGTGGATAACTTTTTTAATAAAGTAACTTAACACAAACACACATAGGCCTTGTTGCATAAATATTAGTATTACATACATTTCAATATCTTTGGTAGGATGGTACTGATGGGATCGATGGAAACATGGATTCACTTAAAATACTTAAATTGGTTGATTGGGTATGGAAGCTACGGTTTGCAGCACCCAGGAATTTGTCAAGATGTAGATTCTAAATGATGTATTTGTGTTAATTTCGAACGTAATGCGGAAAACCTTTTCATATGGCAGAACATATTTATTCACCTATTCATTTTAAAACGTGCTGAAAAAGTAGTACATATTCGTGATTTCCCTGGATCAAGGACATGATTTTGCCATCAACAAAAATGGATTTACCAGAATAGATGGTATCAACAGCTGCCCTACTAACATGGTTTTGGCATAATATTAGTAGTGCCCAGTTTCTATTTCGTGAGACATGTTTGTTTGTTAACAGCTTCATTCCAGTATTTTGTCTCGCACACTAGATATGGTTAGTCCGGTATAATTTGTCAACGGCAGAGCCGCCAATAATATTTTCAAAATGATGAAGGAAACTGGGCACCGTCTCGCGCAACCCAACCTAGCTAATGGTGGTAAAAACGATTATTTAAAAACATTTAACGTGATTGTCATCCAGAGTAAGAAGCTTCAAATGCTACGTGGACAAGTCTTTGCTTTATCGAGAGTCCAACCACTTTGCACCTATGCGCAGCTCGGCCCTTTTTCAATTATTTGTCAATACTGTTTGAAAACGTATTCACATTGCTGTAAATATGTTATTCCATTCGTGCTTTGTCATTAGTGAAAAACATTACTATTATTTTGTCCAAGCATCCAGAAACACACTAGTAATAACGTGTTGAGTGTTTTTTATACAAACAAATTCACTGACGATTCCATGATGGACGTTGATGCAACACTTCTACTTGGATTACTTCGTGAGATACGTGAATTATTGGACACACGGGTGGGACATGTGTCAGTAACGACAGTGTGTTGCTCATTAGTTAAGGTTCAAGACTCACCGAAACAGTTGATCGCTCAGGATATATCGCAGATAATGACTTCACCGTTTCAAAAAACACGTCAATCGCTGAGATCTAGCGAACGTTGGTGACGGACTTGAGTGGCTTCGTTTATCAGCTCATGTGTGCCGCGACGTCCCCTCAGGCTAAAGGTACAGTTAACAGTGAATCAAAATGTCGTAAATCTAGTAAAACATAATTTGACAGTCATGCTTTGTTGAGAGTGTAACCACTGTGAACATGTACACAGCCCGCGGGCGAGCGCGCGTGTGAGTGCTGGTGTTTTTCTTGTTAAATTAGAGGCGGCACTTTGTAGGCGGAGGAACTGACTTCATTTGCTCCGCAGCATGATAACAATACCAGAAACATTCAGTTACACGCTACTTGTTTAGTGACGACGTGGTTAGCATGGATGGTTTAGCTACGCGAGCGACTGTGTGCGTAGCGTGCCTGGCTTAGCCACGCGTGAACAACACATACCACCTTTTTAAAAGAGATGTATTCGGCGACTGTGACATTGTAAAGAAATACGTCGAGGTTGTGGCGTGGTAACCTCGGTGAATGTATTAGACGTACCTTTATGTCGTTGTTGTTCTTTTAATAGGCGGATCGAATGTTACTGGAGCGTGCGTAACCGGTCGGTGGCAATTTAGTATACGACTGTGTGCGACTGCCGGAATCGTTGACTGGCTTGCGAGGCACGGTGTGTTGTCGTTGTGGTCTGGGGGAATTCTTGGCTGACTTCGGCTTGCGATTGGCTGGAATTGAACCAAACACCTGTATGTCTTCATTTGCTCCGCGCATTACTCCACGCGTCATGCCTAGGGGGTTAGGTTCACTGTGAGAATGTGAGAAACCACGCTAACAATGCGCTCACTAAACCAGCCACGCGTAACGCCTAACGCGTCACGCGTTGCTAGTTTAGCGCCCGCAGTGAAACTAACGCTTATGCGATCCCATGAATAACTATTTTTTATCATGATTGTAGTAGTCATGTATTGAAGAATAGCGGTGTGACATGGTAAAGAAATACGTCCTGCCGCTAGTTCCACTACCATAAAACCGGGCTTACACGAGGCGATGCCTTCGCATGCAACCGTCTAGAGGTCGCCTCAAAACTAGGAACGGTTTTATTGCAAGCGACGTCGATGCGACGGTTGTTTGCGTCGCACGCAACCGTCGCAGCGACGTTGCTTACAATCATTGTAAGCGACGACGCAACAAATAGTAATCATATGGTTACCCTTTGAGGTGACACCCCGAAACCCATTAGTAATAATATATCGAGTGTTCTTTATACACATTCACTGACGTTTCCATCATGGACCTCGCTGCAGCACACGCACTTTTGAAAGGGGAGTGTTAGTTATGAAAGCCGTTACCATTCTCCTGCGAATTTTCGTCTCCGTGCTGCCGTCGTCGCAAACTGCTCCATCCAAATATACAAAGCTGTCTCGTTGGTTCAGTTTCTTCCCATCCAGTCTTATATCTTGTATCAACTTGAATTCTACTAGTTTTCCTGCTGATCACCTCCACCACTGCGATGGGCTTATCGCACTCCTCTGTCGATGTCCACCACGAAATCCTTTGATATTCCCAGTCCACATACTTCACTACCTTTTGTCTCTTCAGATGTGTCTCCCCATCCTCAACTCCGTCTCTGGAACACCCATTATCCTCAATGTGGCCATAGCCATCCATCCTCCTCAATGTGGCCATAGCCATCCATCCTTCTCGCAACTGTGACGTATGCTTACAAATTCTATTGTCCCTCCAATATCTTTTCCAGTTTTTTTCAGAAAGAACATCCCTGCCGCCTTACCTCTTCCTCATGATTAGAAAGTGGGCATCAAATAACAATCACATGGATGGGTCGAAACGCCCGTATACCTCAGCGTGGCATCTCGCAAATGACCAAACAAGAAATACATTATTGTCGCATTTCTGAGAATTGCTATTATATGAACTATTTTCCTGGTGAGGTAAATGTATATAGACGGATGACATAAGTGTGGTGTGGGAGCCCACATTAGAAGTTTATTGTTAGGCGTGGGGCATGATCATGTTATGTAATAATTGTACCCATGATGATTTAGCTTTTGGCGTGGTACATTTTAGTAAAAGGGGAATACTGTGCATTGTTTGCTTGTATGCGTTGACCGTCTGCCCCGACTGCGTCTTTGTTTTCTGCTGCCTACTGACTGCTTGCGACTATTCAGCTATATCTCCATGTACGACAACAGGGCGTCTGCATGAGCCATCTTTACGACACGTTCGGTTGACGACCGAATTACAGAGTGTTCAGCCTACTATTCCGCTGCCTTCCCCCCGCGAGCGCAACTCCAGTGCGCCCGCATAAGCCGTCGTCACGACATGTTAGCTGTCTCCACGACGTATTGACGACAGGTGCAAGGTGCGTCAAGCCTACCGTTCAGCTGTCTTTCCCGTGTGCGACACCAGAGCGTCCGTGTCAGCCGTCAGCCTATTCGCTCCAGCAGATTGACGATAAAAGGGCATTGTTGACTCTGGGCTAGTTTCTCTGACTATATTATTGGTTTCGGAACATTGTATTATAATGGAATACGCCTTTATGCTTGTGCTGAATTTATTAACACTGATGTAGGTGTTAAGGTCTTAAAGGGGATAGCCTCAACGTTGAAGTAAACGTAGAAATTTTGTTGTTGATTATTTGGTGTGAGTGTACAGCCAACCTGATCTAGAGTTTGTTATTTATTTCATTTGTATCATTTCAATTAGTTTATTTGATTCATTATAAACATATTCATGTTTATTACCTTGGCGTTGTTTCTCATTTGTGGAAGTTCGTTAAACTCATAGTTTGAGCTTAAATTAAGTACGGCCCGCCCCTAGCTTGAGCCACTTTGCGCGGACATACACCGCCATCCGTGACAATTATTGAGGCCACAATGCAATGTTAGTGGAAAATGTCTTAATACTGATTAACATTATGAAACAATGTTACCTTACGACCTGGACTATTGGCATTTCTCACGTCTAAGAACGTCTGCATCCTTTAGACACGCAATCTGTTGCTGAAGACACCACGGCCGAATACACTGGCTCGTGTGCGGCAGCAGACACGACACGCGTTGTGACGGCTGGCCGGCCGTGATTGATCTTAACTACGGGTGTAGTCTGATTACGCTTCGGATAGCGTTACCAACCATTGCCGACCAAGGACATCACAAATTAGCTGCGTCCATGTTCCCTTACTCGCCTACTGCCA
Organism: Lamellibrachia satsuma; assembly: GCA_033239005.1. Lineage (NCBI taxonomy): Eukaryota > Metazoa > Annelida > Polychaeta > Sabellida > Siboglinidae > Lamellibrachia > Lamellibrachia satsuma. The sequence continues at coordinate 34,398,872 of BSQZ01000001.1, read as the reverse complement.
AATTTATGCTAGACTTGTTGAGTATCTATCATCATTGTGAACTAAACGAGACTGTCTAAAATACTAGCACAAGAACAAGATGTTTATTTGACCCAAATTAAATTTATATACATATATTGTATATATATATATATATATATATATATATATATATATATATATATATATATATATAATAATAATAATAATAATAATAATAATAATTGTGTGTGTAGTTTTGTGTGTGTGTGTGTGAGTGTGTGTGTGTGTGTGTGTGTGTGTGTGTGTGTGTGTGTGTGTGTGTGTGTGTGTGTGTGTGTGTGTGTGTGTGTGTGTGTGTGTGTGTGTGTGTGTGTGTGTGTGTGTGTGTGTGTGTGTGTGTGTGTGTGTGTGTGTGTTTGTGTGTGTGTGTGTGTGTGTGTGTGTGTGTGTGTGTGTGTGTGTGTGTGTGTGTGTGTGTGTGTGTGTGTGTGTGTGTGTGTGTGTGTGTGTGTGTGTGTGTGTAGTTGTGTGTGTGTGTTTTATATGTTGGTAACTATGCACGAGAAAGCGCCTCATTGAATTAACCCAATGAGACATAGCCTTTCCTACAATACACATGTTGGTAATTATGTACGATAACTGTTGTCGAAGGTAGAACAACCAGTATGACTGACACGCCAGGCAGATCTCTCTTTGCAAGTACAAGCGATCAATGCCATCCATTCTTTCAGATCTTTTTAGTCATGCCCGTCCTCAAGGGGTTCGGGATAATTTCTTTAACTGTAACGTTTTTTCAGAAATCATGCCAGACATTTTTATATTATTAAATGATGTTGTTGGTGTAGCACCATAGTTGATATGCACCCGCCGAAACCACTCTAGTCAAGATGACTATCGTTCTACTTTGTGAGCGTCTTCACATTGGATGTATGTCCGTGGTGTTGACAGTTGATTTATATTACATCGAGTTGGCCTATGCTGACTCAACTGGAATGCCCTGGCTTGACGATTTCCGAGGATGCATATGAAACGTCTTGGATCGCATTCGTGCCTCCGCGTCTCCTGGATGGCCTTACTACACTCTTCTGCAGAAACAACAGCACCCATGGTTGCCTATGTCGATCGCTTCTGAAAACAAACAAAACAAAACATTTACATGCATGTGTATCCTGCCCTTCTGATCTATATGTCAGACATAATAACTGAAATATGTCTGCTCACTATGTTTAATTAAGTCTTGTTTCCGTAGTTGACATATTGTGTTGCAATATGGGAAAGTGCGTTTGAAACCCATTGCTCCAGTAGTATAAAGAATCATATAGAAATATTGTGAATGTTTATCTCGGCCACTCGATTTGCTCATGCCGAGCCTTCTTTACAATAGCATAATATTGTAACGTTTAAAAATAGCTATGTATACTAATTTCAAATATGTGTGTATGGATGTATATATTTTGTCTACTGTCGATTGTTGGTAGTGTGTTTAAATTTAATGATGATTATAGCGGCAATGCAAGACAATCCAAACAATTAAATACACATATGGCTTCTTTATAATTATGTGTTTGCTTTATTTAAGGGTGCAGTAACACGGAAGTAATGTACTACAAGAACAAAGCTTGCCAATTACGTTTACTATTATTAAATGATGTTAATATTTAATTGTATCAGACGTGTTACGGTCACGCAAGCTGTTTGTGTGTATTACTGTGAATGTTTGTGTTATACATGAGAGTATGTCATTATAAATTATGTTCTTCCAACGTTGTAAATATTGTTTGCAAAGAATACGCATATTACTATCAGGAGGCACGGTCCAATGCAAGTCTTACTTCATATATTTTAATATTAGATATATCTTCAGACGATTTGGGTTTATACAACTAATTAACTTTGCACCGTTCATGAATCTTTACAACACTTTATTGTCACGACACCTGGTGAATAGCTAGGCCAAACGTAGAATGTATCAAAAGAAAGACACATTTAATTGTTTTATATCAAGTATAGTTTTCTTGTGATGACTACCAAACTTTTGACTCATTTCTAACGTACAATCACATCAAGAACGATTGAAAGACACAAAGAGAATATTGGTCACTGTGTAATATCTATTTATCGTGAGAAGTTATGGCACTCACTATACAAAAATATCACTGAATGCTAAAGCATACACGGATTAGAAAACCGCTATAAAATATATCTTCTTTCTGTGCACCTAAAAACCATTCATGATCAAACATACATATTCTTGTAGTCTGTGTACACATTAGTTAAGGATTTCTAACTTTTCAACATAATTATAAAAGGGTACTCTAAAAATACGTGTCTTTTTCGCCGTCGTGACTGAAAGTGGCTACCGATTTCACAGATTGCGTGCGCTGTTTTTACTGTGTCTGCTTGGCTGACCTGTTGACCCGTCTCCTTCTCGCTCGCACTAAGCTGCGTTAACGGTCATGTATATCCACGGCGCAGCCACTGTAGTCAAGGTGACAAAGCAGCCCATTGTTCAACTTTCTTATTTCACTTCGCTGGCGTCTTCACGTTGTACTAAGTACGTCCTTGGTGTCTTTATGTTGAACACCGTTAGCGTAATTATGATATTGATTGTCATGTTGATTTATTTATGGTTCCAAGTTTCAGGGAGACATTTTCAGTTCAGCATATCCAGTTGACAATCGAGCACCGACGCCCTCGTTTGTACCATAAATGCCTTCTCAAGTCCCTAATCGGGATCGCATAGCTTTCTCCGAGACACTATTTTTCTGCAGAAAATTAATGGCAACGAAATAGGTCAGACTGGACGAAGAGCGAACGGCGAATATCGTCATTCCTATTATACATTTCGTGAAACATGACGACTTTGAGGGATAAATACAGTGAGAGATTGACTTCAAAAGACAGCTATTCGTCAATACATCTTTAATGTCTTGAGATGTACACTCAGTTACGAGTACCGGGGTCAACGCTATCAACTAATCAACAGCCGAGCCGCCGCCAGTGTCGAACCCTCCTCAAAGCCGATTCTCGCCTGGATGGTGCCACCCGGGGTGTTTAGCATCAACAGAAACAATTTCAGCCGCTTGAACGTTATCCCCACTATCTCCAAATTATATATCATCGTCGATTTCGTCGTTCTCTGTGTCAAAATTGACATCGCTTGCAGAACTACTGGAGTCAGCCGCCATTGTTTACGAGCCGTTGCACAGTTGTAAATCACAGTCAGGGCGCCGCACGTGCTCCATGCCATCGGCTGTGTTCCACGCAAATGTAACGCTGGCTTTGCTCGGCACTTTCCGTGAGGCGGCAAATTTAAAGGCTCTTTTTGTGTTGCACGAGCGTGCGTGCTTGTGAGTGTTGGTGTTTTAATGGCAACGTTACATACAAATGCCTAATTGCCTAGCTACTACCGTATAGGGTACTTTCTGAGGTTATGTGTAATCAAACATCTCGACGTATTTATTTCCAATGTCACGTTACCGTTCTCCCAATAAATTACCGCAGTCATGCAACCGCCGATCTCTCTCTATCACGAAACGCATTGAAAATAGTATGCCGAGTATATTTTTCACACATACCTATTCATCGAACGTCCTATGGCAATGGACACTGCAACAGCCAATATGACTTAGCAAGAGATGAAATGTTGTTCGTGTAAAAACTCACCGAAAAAGTTGATCACGTCTGAAGTTGGTTACTGGACACCTGTCTGGGTTCCTCTTTCCTGTTAAATCAGAGGCGGCACTCCGAAACAATTAACTGACTGACTTCATCGGCTCCGCATTATGATTATGACGCCACCGTGGCTGGTGTAGCGACATCATTCTTCGCGTGGAGGGGGGGGGGTGTTTTGAACGTTCTATACCGCGTCCGTTGCATGCTGATTATAAACTTGTACGTGTACATATATGTTACAGTTGTACATATATGTACGCGTATGTGCGCGCCTGTGTGCGCCTGTGCATGCCAATGCGTGCGTGTGTACTTGCATTCTTTGTACATGCCACACTGCCCATTGCTACGACCTAAGCAGTCTACGTGGTAGATGTTATTGACGGTAGCAGCCATATTTTGCAAAATTGCAGAGACTCACCGATACAACAGTTTTGTGATCTTCAATTATTCTGTGGCATAAGCTAAACTTGTTTCTGTTGACCGAGATTGATTTGCCGATACACGTGCTATCGCTCTGCTGCTGCACGCAATTCTGACACCTTCTACAGTCCCCCTCGTTGTACGGCGCGTGTCCCCGTTTGTATGGTGGTGGCCAAAAGGGCGGGAGTGACGTCATGCACCAGTTCATATGCTGATGTTTATGACAACGAGACACATGATTGGCTCAGAGCGTGATAAATTATATATGCTATTAATGTAACTGTTGCTACCCAGTGCCTCGTTGACTAAGGTGATTCATGGATACGTCACGTATATATAGCATAGGCCTAGACAAACATTTAAAACAAAATAATTATATTAAAAGAACATATACGAATATGATACCTTCGCGTTGTGAATGTCCATTATCCGCATACGCCTTCTCAACGACGAAGCAGAATCAATAGCAGCTGATGTAACTTTAAATTCTCCACAGTTCTGTAAAAGGGTGATTTCCCCCACGCGTAGAACGTTTCTTGTGAAATCTGTCTTGAGTACGGTGGCATGCTGACTATAAACGTGTACGTGTACATATATGTTACAGTTGTACATATATGTACGCGTATGTGCGTTCATGCGTTCGAGCGTGCGTGCGTGTAATTTTTTAAAGGGGGAGTGTTAATAACAAAGGGAACACCCTTCTACAGTCCCCTCGTTGTACGGCGCGTGTTCCCGTTTGTCTGGTCGTGGCCAAAAGGTGGTCTTGGCCTACAACATGTGGACATTTCCACAGTCGTGTGACGGTATGTCGTGTCGGTTGGTTGCAGTCATGCATGCATTCACTGGTCAATGCACCTCTATGTCACAATCTATGGCGGCGCAGGACTAAGTAATCAAGGAACATTTTACAAAGCTGCTGGTCACTTCTGGTCCACTTCGACGTTGTTGGATTCTGCATGAAGTGTCCTATCTAGTCTCAGGTTCCAACAAAACGAATAAATAGTATCATTTGTCTCTAAAATGTTGATGTAATTAAATGAAACAGACTCTGCAGTACAACAGAAGCAACAAGCTCCAATATGGTATGGATAAGGACATTATTATCATATGATAATGGGAAACAAACTTTGGAATAGAACCTTTCATTTCAACCCGAAACCAAATTGGCAAACATGTAGTGAAATCAGTGGCGACCTTGTCCTCGTTCTGATTGCGACTAGTTTTTTGCAAGGTATCAATCTTCTTCAATATAGTATCTGAACTGGAGTGAAGTGAACGAAATTATCCAAGCTTCGAAACGGAAGCAACATGTATCAAACAAATAGTCCGACGTTCTAACCACAACGCCACTGTTCCTCACCACCAACATCACGACAACCTCAACAGGCAACATGTATCAAACAAATAGTCCGACGTTCTAACCACAACGTCACAGCTCGTCACCACCAAAACTACGACAACCTTCTCAAGTCCCTAATCGGTATCGCATAGCTTTCTCCGAGACACTATTTTTTTGCAGAAATGGCAACGAAATAGGTCAGACTGGACGAAGAGCGAACGGCGAATATCGTCATTCCTATTATACATTTCGTGAAACATGACGACTTTCAGGGATAAATACAGTGAAAGATTGACTTCAAAAGACAGCTATTCGTCAATACATCTTTAATGTCTTGAGATGTACGGGGGGAGGGTGTTTTGAACGTACTATACCGCGTCCGTTGCATGCTGATTATAAACTTGTACGTGTACATATATGTTACAGTTGTACATATAGGTACGCGTATGTGCGCGCCTGTGTGCGCCTGTGCATGCCAATGCGTGCGTGTGTACTTGCATTCTTTGTATATGCCACACTGCCCATTGCTACGACCTAAGCAGTCTACGTGGTAGATGTTACTGACGGTAGCAGCCATATTTTGCAAAATTGCAGAGACTCACCGATACAACAGTTTTGTGATCTTCAATTATTCTGTGGCATAAGCCAAACTTGTTTCTGTTGACCGAGATTGATTTGCCGATACACGTGCTATCGCTCTGCTGCTGCACGCAATTCTGACACTTTCTACAGTCCCCCTCGTTGTACGGCGCGTGTCCCCGTTTGTATGGTGGTGGCCAAAAGGGCGGGAGTGACGTCATGCACCAGTTCATATGCTGATGTTTATGACAACGAGACACATGATTGGCTCAAAGCTTGATAAATTATATATGCTATTAATGTAACTGTTGCTGCCCAGTGCCTCGTTGACTAAGGTGATTCATGGATACGTCACGTATGTATAGCATAGGCCTAGACAAACATTTAAAACAAAATAATTATATTAAAAGAACATATACGAATATGATACCTTCGCGTTGTGAATGTCCATTATCCGCATACGCCTTCTCAACGACGAAGCAGAATCAATAGCAGCTGATGGAACACAAATTCTCCACACTTCAGTAAAAGGGGATTTCCCCCACGCGTAGAACGTTTCTTGTGAAATCTGTCTTGAGTACGGTGGCATGCTGACTATAAACGTGTACAGTTGTACATATATGTACGCGTATGTGCGTTCATGCGGTCGAGCGTGCGTGCGTGTAATTTTTGAAAGGGGGAGTGTTAATAACAAAGGGAACACCCTTCTACAGTCCCCTCGTTGTACGGCGCGTGTTCCCGTTTGTCTGGTCGTGACCAAAAGGTGGTCTTGGCCTACAACATGTGGACATTTCCACAGTCGTGTGACGGCATGTCGTGTCGGTTGGCTGCAGTCATGCATGCATTCACTGGTCAAAGCACCTCTATGTCACAATCTATGGCGGCGCAGGACTAAGTAATCAAGGAACATTTTACAAAGCTGTTGGTCATTTCTGGTCCACTTCGACGTTGTAGGATTATGCATGAAGTGTCCTATCTAGTCTCAGGTTCCAACAAAACGAATAAATAGTATCATTTGTCTCTAAAATGTTGATGTAATTAAATGAAACAGACTCTGCAGTACAACAGAAGCAACAACCTCCAATATGGTATGGATAAGGACATTATTATCATATGATAATGGGAAACAAACTTTGGAATAGAACCTTTCATTTCAACCCGAAACCAAATTGGCAAACATGTAGTGAAATCAGTGGCGACCTTGTCGTCGTTCTGATTGCGACTAGTTTTTGCAAGGTATCAATCTTCTTCAATATAGTATCTGAACTGGAGTGAAGTGAACGAAATTATCCAGGCTTCGAAACGGAAGCAACATGTATCAAACAAATAGTCCGACTTTCTAACCACAACGCCACTGTTCCTCACCACCAACATCACGACAACCTCAACAGGCAACATGTATCAAACAAATAGTCCGACGTTCTAACCACAACGTCACAGCTCGTCACCACCAAAACTACGACAACCTTCTCAAGTCCCTAATCGGTATCGCATAGCTTTCTCCGAGACACTATTTTTCAGCAGAAATGGCAACGAAATAGGTCAGACTGGACGAAGAGCGAACGGCGAATATCGTCATTCCTATTATACATTTCGTGAAACATGACGACTTTCAGGGATAAATACAGTGAAAGATTCACTTCAAAAGACAGCTATTCGTCAATACATCTTTAATGTCTTGAGATTTACGGGGGGGGGTGTTTTGAACGTTCTATACCGCGTCCGTTGCATGCTGATTATAAACTTGTACGTGTACATATATGTTACAGTTGTACATATATGTACGCGTATGTGCGCGCCTGTGTGCGCCTGTGCATGCCAATGCGTGCGTGTGTATTGCATTCTTTGTACATGCCACACTGCCCATTGCTACGACCTAAGCAGTCTACGTGGTAGATGTTACTGACGGTAGCAGCCATATTTTGCAAAATTGCAGAGACTCACCGATACAACAGTTTTGTGATCTTCAATTATTCTGTGGCATAAGCCAAACTTGTTTCTGTTGACCGAGATTGATTTGCCGATACACGTGCTATCGCTCTGCTGCTGCACGCAATTCTGACACCTTCTACAGTCCCCCTCGTTGTACGGCGCGTGTCCCCGTTTGTATGGTGGTGGCCAAAAGGGCGGGAGTGACGTCATGCACCAGTTCGTATGCTGATGTTTATGACAACGAGACACATGATTGGCTCAGAGCGTGATAAATTATATACGCTATTAATGTAACTGTTGCTACCCAGTGCCTCGTTGACTAAGGTGATTCATGGATACGTCACGTATGTAGTATGTATAGCATAGGCCTAGACAAACATTTAAAACAAAATAATTATATTAAAAGAACATATACGAATATGATACCTTCGCGTTGTGAATGTCCATTATCCGCATACGCCTTCTCAACGACGAAGCAGAATCAATAGCAGCTGATGGAACACAAATTCTCCACACTTCAGTAAAGGGGATTTCCCCACGCGTAGAACGTTTCTTGTGAAATCTGTCTTGAGTACGGTGGCATGCTGACTATAAACGTGTACGTGTACATATATGTTACAGTTGTACATATATGTACGCGTATGTGCGTTCATGCGTTCGAGCGTGCGTGCGTGTAATTTTTTAAAGGGGGAGTGTTAATAACAAAGGGAACACCCTTCTACAGTCCCCTCGTTGTACGGCGCGTGTTCCCGTTTGTCTGGTCGTGGCCAAAAGGTGGTCTTGGCCTACAACATGTGGACATTTCCACAGTCGTGTGACGGCATGTCGTGTCGGTTGGCTGCAGTCATGCATGCATTCACTGGTCAATGCACCTCTATGTCACAATCTATGGCGGCGCAGGACTAAGTAATCAAGGAACATTTTACAAAGCTGTTGGTCATTTCTGGTCCACTTCGACGTTGTAGGATTATGCATGAAGTGTCCTATCTAGTCTCAGGTTCCAACAAAACGAATAAATAGTATCATTTGTCTCTAAAATTTTGATGTAATTAAATGAAACAGACTCTGCAGTACAACAGAAGCAACAAGCTTCAATATGGTATGGATAAGGACATTATTATCATATGATAATGGGAAACAAACTTTGGAATAGAACCTTTCATTTCAACCCGAAACCAAATTGGCAAACATGTAGTGAAATCAGTGGCGACCTTGTCGTCGTTCTGATTGCGACTAGTTTTTGCAAGGTATCAATCTTCTTCAATATAGTATCTGAACTGGAGTGAAGTGAACGAAATTATCCAAGCTTCGAAACGGAAGCAACATGTATCAAACAAATAGTCCGACGTTCTAACCACAACGCCACTGTTCCTCACCACCAACATCACGACAACCTCAACAGGTAACATGTATCAAACAAATAGTCCGACGTTCTAACCACAACGTCACAGCTCGTCACCACCAAAACTACGACAACCTTCTCAAGTCCCTAATCGGTATCGCATAGCTTTCTCCGAGACACTATTTTTTTGCAGAAATGGCAACGAAATAGGTCAGACTGGACGAAGAGCGAACGGCGAATATCGTCATTCCTATTATACATTTCGTGAAACATGACGACTTTCAGGGATAAATACAGTGAAAGATTGACTTCAAAAGACAGCTATTCGTCAATACATCTTTAATGTCTTGAGATGTACGGGGGGAGGGTGTTTTGAACGTACTATACCGCGTCCGTTGCATGCTGATTATAAACTTGTACGTGTACATATATGTTACAGTTGTACATATAGGTACGCGTATGTGCGCGCCTGTGTGCGCCTGTGCATGCCAATGCGTGCGTGTGTACTTGCATTCTTTGTATATGCCACACTGCCCATTGCTACGACCTAAGCAGTCTACGTGGTAGATGTTACTGACGGTAGCAGCCATATTTTGCAAAATTGCAGAGACTCACCGATACAACAGTTTTGTGATCTTCAATTATTCTGTGGCATAAGCCAAACTTGTTTCTGTTGACCGAGATTGATTTGCCGATACACGTGCTATCGCTCTGCTGCTGCACGCAATTCTGACACTTTCTACAGTCCCCCTCGTTGTACGGCGCGTGTCCCCGTTTGTATGGTGGTGGCCAAAAGGGCGGGAGTGACGTCATGCACCAGTTCATATGCTGATGTTTATGACAACGAGACACATGATTGGCTCAAAGCTTGATAAATTATATATGCTATTAATGTAACTGTTGCTGCCCAGTGCCTCGTTGACTAAGGTGATTCATGGATACGTCACGTATGTATAGCATAGGCCTAGACAAACATTTAAAACAAAATAATTATATTAAAAGAACATATACGAATATGATACCTTCGCGTTGTGAATGTCCATTATCCGCATACGCCTTCTCAACGACGAAGCAGAATCAATAGCAGCTGATGGAACACAAATTCTCCACACTTCAGTAAAAGGGGATTTCCCCCACGCGTAGAACGTTTCTTGTGAAATCTGTCTTGAGTACGGTGGCATGCTAACTATAAACGTGTACAGTTGTACATATATGTACGCGTATGTGCGTTCATGCGGTCGAGCGTGCGTGCGTGTAATTTTTGAAAGGGGGAGTGTTAATAACAAAGGGAACACCCTTCTACAGTCCCCTCGTTGTACGGCGCGTGTTCCCGTTTGTCTGGTCGTGACCAAAAGGTGGTCTTGGCCTACAACATGTGGACATTTCCACAGTCGTGTGACGGCATGTCGTGTCGGTTGGCTGCAGTCATGCATGCATTCACTGGTCAAAGCACCTCTATGTCACAATCTATGGCGGCGCAGGACTAAGTAATCAAGGAACATTTTACAAAGCTGTTGGTCATTTCTGGTCCACTTCGACGTTGTAGGATTATGCATGAAGTGTCCTATCTAGTCTCAGGTTCCAACAAAACGAATAAATAGTATCATTTGTCTCTAAAATGTTGATGTAATTAAATGAAACAGACTCTGCAGTACAACAGAAGCAACAACCTCCAATATGGTATGGATAAGGACATTATTATCATATGATAATGGGAAACAAACTTTGGAATAGAACCTTTCATTTCAACCCGAAACCAAATTGGCAAACATGTAGTGAAATCAGTGGCGACCTTGTCGTCGTTCTGATTGCGACTAGTTTTTGCAAGGTATCAATCTTCTTCAATATAGTATCTGAACTGGAGTGAAGTGAACGAAATTATCCAGGCTTCGAAACGGAAGCAACATGTATCAAACAAATAGTCCGACTTTCTAACCACAACGCCACTGTTCGTCACCACCAAAACTACGACAACCTCAACAGGCAACATGTATCAAACAAATAGTCCGACGTTCTAACCACAACGTCACAGCTCGTCACCACCAAAACTACGACAACCTTCTCAAGTCCCTAATCGGTATCGCATAGCTTTCTCCGAGACACTATTTTTCAGCAGAAATGGCAACGAAATAGGTCAGACTGGACGAAGAGCGAACGGCGAATATCGTCATTCCTATTATACATTTCGTGAAACATGACGACTTTCAGGGATAAATACAGTGAAGATTCACTTCAAAAAGACAGCTATTCGTCAATACATCTTTAATGTCTTGAGATTTACGGGGGTGTTTTGAACGTTCTATACCGCGTCCGTTGCATGCTGATTATAAACTTGTACGTGTACATATATGTTACAGTTGTACATATATGTACGCGTATGTGCGCGCCTGTGTGCGCCTGTGCATGCCAATGCGTGCGTGTGTATTGCATTCTTTGTACATGCCACACTGCCCATTGCTACGACCTAAGCAGTCTACGTGGTAGATGTTACTGACGGTAGCAGCCATATTTTGCAAAATTGCAGAGACTCACCGATACAACAGTTTTGTGATCTTCAATTATTCTGTGGCATAAGCCAAACTTGTTTCTGTTGACCGAGATTGATTTGCCGATACACGTGCTATCGCTCTGCTGCTGCACGCAATTCTGACACCTTCTACAGTCCCCCTCGTTGTACGGCGCGTGTCCCCGTTTGTATGGTGGTGGCCAAAAGGGCGGGAGTGACGTCATGCACCAGTTCGTATGCTGATGTTTATGACAACGAGACACATGATTGGCTCAGAGCGTGATAAATTATATACGCTATTAATGTAACTGTTGCTACCCAGTGCCTCGTTGACTAAGGTGATTCATGGATACGTCACGTATGTAGTATGTATAGCATAGGCCTAGACAAACATTTAAAACAAAATAATTATATTAAAAGAACATATACGAATATGATACCTTCGCGTTGTGAATGTCCATTATCCGCATACGCCTTCTCAACGACGAAGCAGAATCAATAGCAGCTGATGGAACACAAATTCTCCACACTTCAGTAAAGGGGATTTCCCCCACGCGTAGAACGTTTCTTGTGAAATCTGTCTTGAGTACGGTGGCATGCTGACTATAAACGTGTACGTGTACATATATGTTACAGTTGTACATATATGTACGCGTATGTGCGTTCATGCGTTCGAGCGTGCGTGCGTGTAATTTTTTAAAGGGGAGTGTTAATAACAAAGGGAACACCCTTCTACAGTCCCCTCGTTGTACGGCGCGTGTTCCCGTTTGTCTGGTCGTGGCCAAAAGGTGGTCTTGGCCTACAACATGTGGACATTTCCACAGTCGTGTGACGGCATGTCGTGTCGGTTGGCTGCAGTCATGCATGCATTCACTGGTCAATGCACCTCTATGTCACAATCTATGGCGGCGCAGGACTAAGTAATCAAGGAACATTTTACAAAGCTGTTGGTCATTTCTGGTCCACTTCGACGTTGTAGGATTATGCATGAAGTGTCCTATCTAGTCTCAGGTTCCAACAAAACGAATAAATAGTATCATTTGTCTCTAAAATTTTGATGTAATTAAATGAAACAGACTCTGCAGTACAACAGAAGCAACAAGCTTCAATATGGTATGGATAAGGACATTATTATCATATGATAATGGGAAACAAACTTTGGAATAGAACCTTTCATTTCAACCCGAAACCAAATTGGCAAACATGTAGTGAAATCAGTGGCGACCTTGTCGTCGTTCTGATTGCGACTAGTTTTTGCAAGGTATCAATCTTCTTCAATATAGTATCTGAACTGGAGTGAAGTGAACGAAATTATCCAAGCTTCGAAACGGAAGCAACATGTATCAAACAAATAGTCCGACGTTCTGACCACAACGCCACTGTTCCTCACCATCAACATCACGACAACCTCAACAGGCAACATGTATCAAACAAATAGTCCGACGTTCTAACCACAACGTCACAGCTCGTCACCACCAAAACTACGACAACCTTCTCAAGTCCCTAATCGGTATCGCATAGCTTTCTCCGAGACACTATTTTTCTGCAGAAATGGCAACGAAATAGGTCAGACTGGACGAAGAGCGAACGGCGAATATCGTCATTCCTATTATACATTTCGTGAAACATGACGACTTTCAGGGATAAATACAGTGAAAGATTGACTTCAAAAGAGAGCTGTTCTTCAATACATCTTTAATGTCTTGAGATGTACGGGGGGAGGGTGTTTTGAACGTACTATACCGCGTCCGTTGCATGCTGATTATAAACTTGTACGTGTACATATATGTTACAGTTGTACATATATGTACGCGTATGTGCGCGCCTGTGTGCGCCTGTGCATGCCAATGCGTGCGTGTGTATTGCATTCTTTGTACATGCCACACTGCCCATTGCTACGACCTAAGCAGTCTACGTGGTAGATGTTACTGACGGTAGCAGCCATATTTTGCAAAATTGCAGAGACTCACCGATACAACAGTTTTGTGATCTTCAATTATTCTGTGGCATAAGCCAAACTTGTTTCTGTTGACCGAGATTGATTTGCCGATACACGTGCTATCGCTCTGCTGCTGCACGCGATTCTGACACCTTCTACAGTCCCCCTCGTTGTACGGCGCGTGTCCCCGTTTGTATGGTGGTGGCCAAAAGGGCGGGAGTGACGTCATGCACCAGTTCATATGCTGATGTTTATGACAACGAGACACATGATTGGCTCAGAGCGTGATAAATTATATATGCTATTAATGTAAATGTTGCTACCCAGTGCCTCGTTGACTAAGGTGATTCATGGATACGTCACGTATGTATAGCATAGGCCTAGACAAACATTTAAAACAAAATAATTATATTAAAAGAACATATACGAATATGATACCTTCGCGTTGTGAATGTCCATTATCCGCATACGCCTTCTCAACGACGAAGCAGAATCAATAGCAGCTGATGTAACTTTAAATTCTCCACAGTTCTGTAAAAGGGTGATTTCCCCCACGCGTAGAACGTTTCTTGTGAAATCTGTCTTGAGTACGGTGGCATGCTGACTATAAACGTGTACGTGTACATATATGTTACAGTTGTACATATATGTACGCGTATGTGCGTTCATGCGTTCGAGCGTGCGTGCGTGTAATTTTTGAAAGGGGGAGTGTTAATAACAAAGGGAACACCCTTCTACAGTCCCCTCGTTGTACGGCGCGTGTTCCCGTTTGTCTGGTCGTGGCCTAAAGGTGGTCTTGGCCTACAACATGTGGACATTTCCACAGTCGTGTGACGGTATGTCGTGTCGGTTGGCTGCAGTCATGCATGCATTCACTGGTCAATGCACCTCTATGTCACAATCTATGGCGGCGCAGGACTAAGTAATCAAGGAACATTTTACAAAGCTGCTGGTCACTTCTGGTCCACTTCGACGTTGTTGGATTCTGCATGAAACAAAACGAATAAATAGTATCATTTGTCTCTAAAATGTTGATGTAATTAAATGAAACAGACTCTGCAGTACAACAGAAGCAACAAGCTCCAATATGGTATGGATAAGGACATTATTATCATATGATAATGGGAAACAAACTTTGGAATAGAACCTTTCATTTCAAACCGAAACCAAATTGGCAAACATGTAGTGAAATCAGTGGCGACCTTGTCCTCTTTCTGATTGCGACTAGTTTTTGCAAGGTATCAATCTTCTTCAATATAGTATCTGAACTGGAGTGAAGTGAACGAAATTATCCAAGCTTCGAAACGGAAGCAACATGTATCAAACAAATAGTCCGACGTTCTAACCACAACGCCACTGTTCCTCACCACCAACATCACGACAACCTCAACAGGCAACACGTATCAAACAAATAGTCCGACGTTCTAACCACAACGTCACAGCTCGTCACCACCAAAACTACGACAACCTCAACAGGCAACCAGGCTTGTTAACAAATGCATGTCAACGCATTTGAATGCAAATGTTTCACTTGATTCAAAAGCAAATGCGAATGCAAATGCCATTATCCTGGAACGCATTCAAATGCAAATTCAAATGTTTTGGGGTCACATTCAAATGCAAAAACAAATGTTTTGGTTACACATTTGCAAATGCATTTGAATTAATTTCAAATGTTTTTACTTTATTGTAACGATTTGTTTTATTTGGAGATAAACAAACACAGCTGATTGTATGTATATTTCTTATGCGACACTTATTTAGTTTCTTGCTCGTTATGTAAGAATGTATACACACACATTTTATTTAGTAAATACAGTAGTACATTATTGTAACCACTAAGTATCACTACATACCAGTCACATTACATGAACATGTCTATATAGTCATACACTGAGTCACACAGTTCCAGGCCTTCAGAGGTGGTGGAAATGGGAGGGAGGAATAGTCAATTGACAGATTACTGGGAACCATGGCAGGGAATTAAAGGCTAATCCTTTAGGTAGGCCAGAATGGAAGGGGAACCCGATACAATAAAACACATCGAAAGAATATATCAGGAACTTGATCAAAGTATCACTCCAATAAATGTATACATTGATCTGTCAAAAGTGTTTGATACCCTTGACCATAATATTATTTTATCTAAATTACAGTTTTGATGGGTTTACAAATTCGGCACTAGAATTTTGCAAAAGCTATTTATCAAACAGGAAACTTATCAAAGAGTTTAGATGCTAGACCTTTCGAAGCCGGTATAACAATGGGTGTACCCCAATGCTCAATATTGGGTCCTTTATTGTTCATTATATATATGAATTATATCATTCACTCTAGTAATTCATAAGTTCATAATGTTTGCAGATAACACCACATTCTTCACTACACTAAATTCCAATGAACACAATGATATAATACCACAGGGGTTTTTAATGGCGGAAGACCTCAATTGTGGCTTCAGTTCAGTGTTTACCAAAGAAGATATTAGTTCATTACCAGTTGCTGATGCTATATTTCAGGAGGCTAAATCTGACTATTTAGGACTGTTGTTGTACCTCCAGAAATGGTAGCTAAGAAAATAAAGGCAATGAAGGATAACAAATCACAGGGAGTGGATGGGATTCCTCCTAAATTACTAATGGAAACAGTAGAACAAATCAGTATACCACTTGCAAGAGTATTCAACTTGTCATTAAAAGAGGGTATTGTTCCGTTTGAATGGAAAGAAGCAAACATCATACCATTATTTTAAAAGGGTTCGAGAAATAAGTCAGAAAATTACAGACCAGTGAGTTTAACGTCAGTGATTTGTAAATTATTAGAAAGGTTAATTAAAGACCATATGGTGGACTTCCTTGTTAAGCATAAATTATTAAATTCATCTCAACATGGATTCCTTAAAGCGAGGTCATGCTTAACAAATATGTTATGTTTTTTGGAAGAAATCACTAAGTGGATAGACGTGGGATCGCCAGTAGATATTATCTACTTAGATTTTCAGAAAGCTTTTGACAAAGTGCCACATCAAAGATTACTACTTAAATTAAAAGACCATGGTATCGGGGATAGCATAACTGACTGGATGGAACAATGGCTGACTGACAGAAGACAACGAGTTGTAGTAGATGGAGAAGTTTCAAATTGGAAATCGGTTTTGAGTGGGGTACCTCAAGAATTAGTATTAGGACCTATATTATTCTTAATTTATATCAATGACTTGGACGACAGTATAACAAGTAACGTACTGAAATTTGCAGATGACACAAAACTGTTTAGAAAGGTTAATACTGATGGTGATAAACAACATTTACAAAACGATCTAGACAGATTAGTGAAATGGTCTGTGAAATGGCAGATGTTGTTCAATTTTGGGAAATGTAAATGCCTACATACAGGACTTGGGAACTTCGATGTAAACTATAAAATGGGAGATACTGTTTTGGGTACTAGAAAGAAAAGGACTTAGGAGTTACAATAAGCGCTGCTATGAAAGTCTCAGAGCAGTGTGGTATTGCAGCTTCAAAGGGTAATCAAATTCTTGGATTGATTAGAAGAAACATAACATACAAGGGAAAAAAGTTAATTATACCTCTTTATAAAGCAATAGTTAGACCTCATTTAGAAAACTGTATACAAGCATGGAGACCATATCGTAAGAAGGATATAGATACGCTTGAACGCATACAAAGAAGAGCAACTAAAATTATTCCAGAACTGGGAGACCTTAGTTATGAAGAACGCCTGAAAGAATGTGGTTTAACAACTCTAGAGACAAGGAGGTTAAGAGGAGATCAGATTGAAGTTTTTAAGATATTGAATGGGTATGAAAATATTGATAGAAATATGTTTTTCTCACTCAAGAAGGATAGCAGAACTAGAGGACATGAGTTAAAATTAGTAAAGGATCAATGTAGAATACAACTAAGAATAAAGTTTTATTCTTCTCTAAAGGTAAAACCCGTAACATTCCTACATTTTCTTTCAATGGAACGGAACATACCTCGATGTTTGTTTTGATTATGTTTATTTTGGTCTCAACATGAATTATAATGGAAGGGTTGTTCTTGCCAAGCCAAGGCAATACGTGCAAGCACAGAAAGCTATGTATAGTTTGATTAAAAAATGATGACAATTACGTCTTCCAATTGATATAATATTTCAACTATTTGATCATAGTGTTGTACCAATTTTGTTATATGGTTGTGAAGTATGGGGGTATGAGAATTGTGATATCATTGAAAAACTTCACTTGGAATTCTGTAGAATTGTATTACATGTCAACAAATCTACTTCTAGATGTATAATATATGGTGGACTAGGCAGAGCACCACTAGTGATACAAATTAAGCAAAGGATGGCTAATTTCTGGATTTAGCTAGCACAAGGAAAAGATTCAAAGTTATCAGTGATAATATACAGATTATTACTAACGTTTGGCACATTCGTAATGTCGTCCGTCACAAATGGCTAAATAATTGTCTTGAAATCAGATTTCATGACGAATATATTGAACCATTTCAGTACGACCGGTATACCGGCCTCGCGGTGTGTGACGCTACAGTACGACAGGCCGGTATACCGGCATTGGCTACGTTCACCATTTAAATCGCTTTTACTCATAATTATCCACTAAGTGGAGCCACTTGTCATATATACGGTTATCATGGTGAATGAATGAGCTATTCGGTAGTGGCAATCGTTTATTATCGCTCAATATAATTTTACGGAGGTTTTCGCGTTTTTTAATGATGGATTATCAAAATTTGCTATGGCCGCAATGGCGGACGGCTTTACTTCAACTGGCGGTTTACCGCCTTATGTTTTGGACAATGCCGGAGCTCGTTAGGCGGCGCTAGTAGTGCTATGATCGGCAAGTCGACCAAATCGTGTACCCAGAGAGGCCCGTTTATAGGTAGTGCCTTTAACGGTCCATATCAGCTGATATAGACCACGTATAATAAAAGTGGGCATATGCCTGTAAAGCTGAATAAACGTTCTTTACTCTGATGTAAATCCTGTTTTATTTCTTTACGTGGAAGTATTTTGTTTTTTAAGGTGAACATTTCACGATTCTCCCAAATCCGGGATTCACATTGATTCACGAAAAAACAATTGTATGTCTTTCACTGATCATTTATTAACACATTTTTTTTATTTTGGCTAGGTCTGGCTAGTAATGTACTGTACAACTAAAACAACCCCCCCCCCCTATCACTATCCACTGACGCGAAGAATTATCTAGCTATTTGAACGTTAGGTGGCGCCACACACATGTCAGAATAATAAATTATGCGATGTCCTAGGCCGCTGTTGTTTCAAGTTCGTCTTTCTCGTCGTAGTTGTTGAAAGTTCATAAATATCCGTTCTTCAAGTACGTGTGTAAGTAGTAATTGATCTATCTAACTATATTATCGTGTAGCAGTGTATGTTTGAAGTTCTGGAGGGTGTTTTGCTCATTTTGGCGGGAGATAAAACATGTAAACAAACTTACAAAGTGACGGCGTGACTGACCTGTCAAACGATGTCCCAGCAGACAAGACGAAGAAAGGCATCAATTACTCACATTAGTTCAAAGCTGACAGTCTTACACTTGGAATGTTAATATGATTTACACTGTGCTTTCTGATTGTTTTTCATTATAAGTACTATCATAACTTTGGATACGACTTATGTATAGTGACTATAATGACTAGTAGTAAAGTACTAGTATTAGTAGTAATGTAAATATTTGTTTATGCCAAATTTATCTATTTTGGATATGATGATGGCCTAGTCCTAGATGATGGGGGAAGATGTATGAAACTCCAAAAATGATATTCACTCAACGATCCACACACATTGATATAATACTTGTAATGACGTACATATTTATAGTAGTTGTTTCTTATTTTAACTAGGGGGCAGCCGTGGCCTAGTGGTTAAGGTCTTGTACTTTATATTCAAGGGTTGTGCGTTCAAGACCCACACTGGTAACGGTTCGTTTTCGAAGCTTAGGCAATTTCGTTTACCCTATTTTGCCTCTACTCAGCTGTAAATGAGTACAAACACTGTTTGGAAGGTACCTGCGATGGACTAGTGTCACGTCCAGGAGAGTCAGTATAACTGCACTCTAAGTTGCTTCGCACTATAGAAACCAGGTTTAAGCACTGGACATATAAGCCTTCATGGCTTCCTAAGGCGTAATGCCTGGGGATGACTTTACCTTTACCTTACCTTCTTATTTTAACTACTAATACACCCAGATAATGCAATAAGTATGACAATAAAAGCTTACATTTCATCCTACATGATACAGCTGTGAAAAGGCTTCTGTCAAAATCTGCATAATAGTTCGCAGTTAAAACCTTGTAAACAATATTTTCATATACATAATAATGCTAATGACCTATACATGTCAATCATGCTTAGAAATAGACACCAAGTTTTAAAATGTATCTGTAGGGTATATACTGTGGTTGTTATTTTACTTTTTACCAACCGCCCCTGTAAAAATGTGCAAAATAAGTGAAAAATAGCACTGTTTACAGCTCTCTTGCAACAAAAATAATGGATACACTGGTATGAATGACCCCCACACAGGTTGAGAACATTGAGTACTTCCACAATATGTAAAAACAATACATTAACATTAATATTAGTAATTTTTTTAAGCCAGGTACTTTTTTATTCAAAATAGAAAAAAACATGTGTTGGAAATGTTGACGGGGGTGTCTTTAAAGAGCTCTAACATGAAAACTAATTAACCTACAGCCACACAACTGATTCCATGATGTATCTTAATAATATATCTTTCCAATGATCATCATCCTACATGATACACATGTCAAATATTCATCTTGCATCAGCATGTCTTCAGCTGAGAACATGCTTCTGTAAAGATACATGAAAGTTTGCAGTTTTAAAAAAATCTTGTAAAAAATATTGTTCACATATATAATAATGCTAATGACCTATACATGTCAAACATGCTTAGAAGTAGATATTGAGTTGAAAATATATATATGTAGGGTATATACTGTGGTTGTTTTTTACTTTTTCTCCAACCACCCCTGTAAAAATGTACAAAATAAGTGAAAAATAGCACTGTTTACAGCTCTCTTGCAACAAAAATAATGGATGCACTGGTATGAATGACCCCCACACAGGTTGAGAACATTGAGTACTTCTACAATATATAAAAAAATACATGAACATTAATATTAGTAATTTGTTTAAGCCAGGTACACTTTTAAAATCAAAATAGAAAAAAACGTGTGTTGGAAATGTTGACGGGAGTGTCTTTAAAGAGCTCTAACATGAAAACTAATTAACCTACAGCCACACAACTGATTCCATGATGTATCTTAATAATATATCTTTCAATGATCATTATCCTACATGATACACATGTCAAATATTCGTCTTGCATCAACATGTCTTCAGCTGAGAACATGCTTCTGTAAAGATACATAAAAGTTTGCAGTTTGAAAAAATCTTGTAAAAATATTGTTCACATATATAATAATGCTAATGACCAATACATGTCACATGCTTAGAAGTAGATACTGAGTTTAAAATATATATCTATAGGGTATATACTGTGGTTGTTTTTACTTTTTACCAACCGCCCTGTAAAAATGTGCAAAATAAGTGAAAAATAACACTGTTTACAGCTCTCTTGCAACCAAAATAATGGATGCATCGGTATGAATGACCCCCTCACAGATTGAGAACATTGAATACTTCCACAATATGTCAAACAAATTACATTAACATTAATATTAGTACTTTCTTAGGCCAGGTATTTTTTTATCAAAATAGAAAAACGTGTTTTGAAAACTAATTAACGTACAGCCATACAACTGATACCAAGATGTATCTTAATAATAGGCCTTTCCCACGATGTATAATACTTTGCAATAACTTAATTATCTCAAAATGGTCCAGCATAGCTACAATGATGTTAGCGAACTTAGCGATCGAGCCGGTGGCAAAACGGATACTGACAGCGCGAGTATTTTTTATGGCTACTCGGACATCAGTGATGATGAATATGACGGTGTAAACGCTGAGGATGAGCTGCGCACTGAACTGTCAATGATGGATGATGCCTAGTTTAATTTTTGTTAGAAGAAAAAGGTGTCTGAGAATCCGTCAAAATGCAAACTTTGATTGGAATCGGTCCAGTAGCAATGAATGTGTTAGCAAATATACAAATGAACACTTCTGTCATATATGTTTAAAATACAGATATATAACTTGTTTTTCACTTTCTTATACTCCAAAATTTTTACTTTATATTGTATTTTATATCATGGTACACTCCTGTAGCATGATCAATATGAGTAGTTTACATTAAATATGTACATTGTCATTGCCATTGGCATACAACTGCGTTCAGCAACTGCAAAAACATTGAAACCGTGGTGGCCATCTTGGATTGCTGGTTACCATGACGACGAAATGTAAAATGATATGGCTCATTTTACTCGCTGATTATCGTACTTTCAGAATACATATAATATTCCTATTCATAAAATGCATTTTTGTTGCTGAAATCTTGACTTGAAGTGATGCAAGTAGTTAGTGGATACTGATGCAGTCGATTTTCTTGCATATTCACTAGGAATGCAGTATTCAGTGGTCACAGCAGACCAGGACTGTAGTACTGAAGTGGTTTTAAGAAGATATTTATAGTACAAACGAGGGCGTCGTTGCTCGATTATCAACTAAATATGCTGAACCGAAAATGTCTCCCTGAAACTTGGAACCATAAATAAATCAACATGACAATCAATATCAATATCATAATTACGTTAACGGTGTTCAACATAAAGACACCAAGGACGTACTTAGTACAACGTGAAGACGCCAGCGAAGTGAAATAAAAAAGTTGAAGAGCGGACTGCTTTGTCGCTTTAACAACAGTGGCTGCTGCGGTGGATATGCATGACAGCTAAAGGCAGGGTGGGATGGGGGGGTTACACGCCTCGTCGCAGCGACGGCATGGCCTCGTGTAATCAGATCTACCGTTTTTCAAGATGTGGGGGCGTGAAACTTGGCACCTCTGGAATAAGATGCCGATCAAGACCAGATAAGGGGTAAGACCACAGTTGACTTTCCTGTTTATTGTTTCACACGAATGTAGGGCATATTAAATTGCGATATGTGAATTTAAAGAATTCATATGTTGTGACATCAGTCCAATTGAGCAGGCATATTCACAGGTTTGTTTGTAGAAGCTATTGGCTGTGAAACGGTGCATTTTTTTGAGAATTTAACAAGCGGAGGGATTTATGGGAATTTTTCTGAAATGGTTAAACATGGTCATCAAATATATTTCACAATGATAACTCTATTTCCTATAGAATAGTTAAAGAAGTATTCGTGTTTGAATCATACTTGATATTGTTACCGGAGAGATTAAGAATTCTTTTCACTTAATTTAGGCTGGGTAACACAAAACTGCCTATTGAAACAGGCAGATGGTTCAATATTTAAAAATTTATAGAAATGAAACATATTGTAATTTGTGTAATAGAAATGAGATTGGAGATGAATTTCATCTGTTGTTTCAATGTGACGCTTTAAGAGACCAAAGAAATAGATCTGACAAGATATTTTATTAATCACCCTAATTCTTTCAAGTTCTCTATGTTGTTTAATATTCATAGTTTAAATAAACTAATAAGAATGTGTATGTTAATCAAAATCATAATTGGTAAGTTTAGCTAACTTTGACTGTTCTTATTATTTTTAATGTTTTGAGTACTTTCAAGTACTCTTGGTATTGTATATTTATCTCATACATCATTGCATGGCATTAGAGAATAAACTTGAACTTGATCTTGCACTTGACAGTTGTGCGTGATTTTTGGAGCATGAAGTTGTCATTGCTATTGACATTGCCCTACTAATATTTGTCCAGGTAGTGCTGGTAGTCATCATTATTTATTTTAATATGTTTTACACTACTAAAATGATGTGTTAGAAATGTTTTATATTTATCGGAAGTGGTACACTCACTGCTGTCTCAACGCTTGGTGTTTGTCTATAATGCCATTATCTGTATAATTCTTCCTGGTATATATGGTGGTTATGATTTATGACAAAATAAAGAACATTGCGGTTTATTTGATTTAGATATTTATTTTATTTATATAGCACTTTAAAACTCCAAGGTAAAAAAATACCAGATGACAAGATTGTTTGTTTTCTATATTTATTGTACTTTCTGATATATAGGCTTAGCTGTTCCTTCACTAATGTTACTTCTTGTGAGAAAAATAATTCTATGAGTATTTTCATATATATTTATTATATCAAAACTTTTTCTTTTTTCTTTTAATTAACCTCGTCAGCTCTAGGGTGTGGAGTACCACGGTGCATCATATTAAGTCACGACTGTTTTCATTGTATCCATACACACTGTTTAAATCAAAAGGAAATCATTGTAAGCGGACAATGAAGTCATTGGTTTATCTCTCTTAGCCTCAGCCGCTTGATTGCATACCGGCTTGGCATTTAGGGTTGACTGTACCTGCCCGCTGTACTGTTCGATTTTGCGATAGGATAGACGAATGGTGTCGGGAAACGCCAACGGCAATCAGAAATCGGCTTAACGTGATCGAACAAAAGCATGGGATTGAACAATAGCAATTATGTACGAGAATGCTACTCCTTGGTTTAACTCAATCAGGCACAGCTTTTTATAAGCTGGCAAATAACTTAGTTTTTGTACCCACACTTCACAACTCATGGAAATATTTTCAAAATGCTGAAATAAATTGGTCACCGTCTCCCGCAGCCCAACCTAGGTAATGACGA
Organism: Lamellibrachia satsuma; assembly: GCA_033239005.1. Taxonomy (NCBI): domain Eukaryota; kingdom Metazoa; phylum Annelida; class Polychaeta; order Sabellida; family Siboglinidae; genus Lamellibrachia; species Lamellibrachia satsuma. The sequence goes on along the minus strand of BSQZ01000001.1, from coordinate 34,374,373 downwards.
TGAAGACGATTATTTAACAACATTTAACGTGATTGATATCCAGAGTAAGATACTCCAAATAATTCGTTTGAAGAACCTATGCTTATCATAACCGTTCAATTTCAAACTTCAAAAACAAACTTTAATATTTTGGTTTCACCGAAATGTCCTGGACTCTGGATTTGTCACATCACACTGTATTAGGCGTTCTGGAATCATTTTAATTATCATTATTAATATTATGTTTGGCTTACCTATTATACCTATTCTTATGATATGGCATCCCTTGTGTGGAAGTTTTCTAAATGGGCGCTGACTATTCTTTTGTACAAAGGCATAATTACTCCGTATATGTGATATGTTTTCATAATTAACCCAAACATATGATTATCCTTTGAGGTCGCACCCCGAAACACATTAGTAATAATATGTCGGGTGTTCTTTATGCAAACACATTTACTGAAGTTTCCAGGATGGACGTTGCTGCCACACATGTATTTGGATTACTTCTTTGGATACGTAGCCTACAGGGGATGGGATATGTGTCAGTAACGACAGTGCATTTTTTAATAGCTAAGACTCCAGACTCACCGAACAGTTGATCGCTCAGGAACTATCGCAGATAATACCTTCACCATTGCAAATAAAACATGTCTTTCGCTGAGGTATAGGGAACGTTTGTAACGGGCGGGATAAATTCGTTCTGAGGTTTATCTATTTTTACGACAACGAGACACTTGTCTGGTTCACAGCATGATTGATGTTATTACTACATAGCCTGGACAATACATAGCCTGAACATATATAGTCTGGACATGCACAGCCTGGACGTACATAACCTGGACGTACATAGCCTGGACGTACATAGCATGGTCATACATAGCCTGGACGTACATAGCCTGGACGTACATAGCCTGGTCGTGCATAGCCTGGACGTACATAGCCTGGACGTACATAGCCTGGACTTACATATCCTGGACCTACATAGCCTGGACCTACATAGCCTGGTCGTACATAGCCTGGACGTACATAGACTGGACGAACATAGCCTGGACGTACATAACCTGGACGTACATAGCCTGGACGTACATAACCTGGACGTACATAGCCTGGTAGTACATACCCTGGACGTACATAACCTGGACGTACATAGCATGGTCATACATAGCCTGGTCGTACGTAGCCTGGACGTACATAGCCTGGTGGTACATAGCCTAGACGTACATTTCCGTAGCAAATATTTTATGTATCTTCATGAGATGTGGCCTGTAAGTTCTTTACTGTAGCTACTGGATGACAACCACATATTATAATGTTACTTTGTATGTCAAAAAAATTTCCTATCCATGTTGTTATTTTACAGCTTAATATTGAAGCCATTTTTTAGGAAATATATATAACGTCATACTCGTCAAATGTCAGGGTTAAAGTAATAATCACATATAGCGTTCGGAAATGACATGAAACAAATAATAAAACACACAATGACATAATATGAACCAAATAATAAAACACCCGATTTTTTAGGCTGCGTGAGAGTGTTCGTGTACTTAAGGTGAAAAACACCCTTATACGTGTACTTTGAATAGATGTTTTAAACAAAATCTTTTGTACAGAGAGATTTCTTTTGAACAAAATACACGTGTTTCAATGCATAAACTGCAACTTCTAAGAGCGAAGTCCGATGTCGTCCATGACCGGTGTCATAAAACTGACATGAGCGGCTAAGACAAGCATTGGAGCGGTGTGTTACAATGGTATGCGCTGATAAGCACGATATATGTCAATGGTCGCTGAGCACATATGTGATGCTTCTTTCATGAAATGTGGCCTGTATGTTCCTTACTGCAGACACTGTTGACAGCAGAACCACCAGTAAGACTGGCTCGCCAGGTAGCTATTTATTCAATAATTGTTTGCCAGTACAAAGGGTGTATATCTATTCTCATTTCAAAAGGTATGCATACATGTCTTCTACTGTCCATTATTGGCAGTGTGCTTAAATTGAATAAAGATGGCATCAATGCAAGATACAAATACATATACATATGGCTTCCCAGAAACAGGTATTTGTGTTGTATAAGGTGCAGTAACATGGAAGTGATTTGCTATAAAAGTAAAGTTTGCCAGTTACGTTGACTAAAGTAAATGTCTATAACAAAACAACTGATGTAATTAAATGATGATTATTATATTGCATAACATGTTTTGCAGTCACACAAGCTACTTATTTGTGACAAAGCAGCTCATTGTTCTACTTTCTCATTTCACTTTGCTGGAGGCGTCACATTGTTCAAGGTATGTAGATGGATTTTCTACATTGACTCGAGTTGGCGAGCCTAATCTCCTGGCTTGACGATGGCCGTCCAGTAAAGTATTTCTTCCCAGGATGCACATCACCTTGTGTTTATCGCCAGTCTCCTGCATTCCCCTACTGCACTCTTCTACTGGCACAACAGCAGCCATGGATCTTGTGGACTATGCCCCTCTATCTGTCTCTGTCGATCGCTTCTGAAAACAAACAAAACAAACGTAATAACCATTGATAACGTAATGATTGAAGTCAGGCTTCCCTTTAGTATAAATTTTGTCGGCAAGATTTTGACCTACATCGTTAGTGGTTTACTTTTTAAATTTCATCTTTAATCTGGATTCCGTTATTTTTTTTTTATTTATGGTTCCACGTTTCAGGGAGACACTCTCAGCTCAGCCTATGCAGTTGACGACGCCCTCATTTGTAGTCGTTGCTGTAGCAGCAGTACAGTAGATTGGTTATTGTTTGGGAAAACATATTCTTCAAACAACCTGGGATATGGGCTAGCCATGTGAGATGTGACGAGAAAACAAATGTGTTAAAATTTCACAGCGATTCTTTGAGAGGAAGTGACTGCTCAAACGACAAAAAAAGTTTACCATAATGTATTCGTAAAGCATTGCATGTTTATTTAGCAATTTTGCAACTATTTGTCTTGCAAAGTGCCACTTCACTTCACTTCCCCATAACCCGTAGGGATCGTTGGGGCACTATTGATGACTTTCTAACCAGCTCTCTCCACGTTTCCCTGTTCTCGACAGCCTTCTGGGAGTCAGCGAACTCCATTCCTGTCCACTCTTTGATGTTGTCTTCCCACCTCTTCTTCTGTCTACCTCTTCGTCTCCCTGCTCTTACGATACCTTGCAAGATAGTCTTTGCAAGGCCAGATGATTGTGATACATGACCGTACGCTTCTTAACTGTTGTAAGAAGGTCGTCATATGGTCCGATGGCTTGTTTGATCTTGTTGCGGACAGCTTCATTAGTAACATGGTCTTTGTGTGATATGCGCAAGATCTTCCAAAAGCATCTCATTTCCATGGCTTGTATCCTCTTCTGTAGATCTGCTGAGAGGGTCCATGTTTTAGAAGCGTACAGAAAGGTGGACATGACAAAGGAGCGCATCAGCCTTATTTTTGAACTGACCGTAATGTTTCTATCATTCCATAAGGGTTTCAACCTTGTTAGTGCTGCTGTTGTCTGTGCAATCCTGGCAAGTATCTCCGGTTTGGAACCCTCATCTGTGATAAATGATCCCAAGTACCTGAAGCTTGTTACTGTCTCAAGTCTCTGTCCATTAACTTTGACCTCTGTGTTGATGCCTTGTGTGTTGTTCGTCATCAGTTTCAGTGTTTTCTCGAGGCGCTCCACCAAATTGACTAGTTCTTGTTCATCTCCTGCTAAGCCGTCGATGTCATCAGCAAAACGAAGGTTGGTGATTGTCCTGCCTCCAATGCTGACAGTGCCTTGATGGTTTTCTAAAGCATCAGTCATGATCCTTTCCAGAAAAATGTTGAAGAGCGTTGGTTATTGTAGGCATCCTTGTCGAACTCCGACTGTTGTTCGAAACCAGTCTCCTATGCTGCTGTTGAAGATTACTGCACTGGTGGCATTGTCATATAGGTGTTCAATGGTTCGGACAAGCTTGGAGCCAATGTTGTACTTCCTCATGGTTGCCCATAGGGTCGCATGCCATACCTTATCAAAGGCCTTCTTGAAATCTATGAAGACATGATAAATGCTTTGATGATGTTGAAGGTGTTTCTCGCAAGGGATTCTAAGGTTGAAGATCTGTTCACTGGTGCTCCGTCCTGCTTGAAATCCCGCTTGTTCTTCAGCGATGATCTCTTCTGCCTGGGGTTTTAGTCTGTTGAGTAGGATCTTCAACATGACTTTGCTCGGGTGGCTGATGAAGCTGATTGTTCTGTAATTTTGGCACATATGTAGGTTGCCTTTCTTGGGAAGTGTGATGATCAGTGACTGAGTCCATGGGGTGGGCCATTCTCCTGTCTGCCAGATCTTGTTGCAGATTGTTGTAAGTGTGGTAATCAAGGCTTCTCCCCCAGCTTGAACCAGTTCTGCTGGTATGTTATCTATTCCAGCTGACTTTCCTTTTTTTCAGAGACTTTACTGCAGCCTCCCCTTCCTCACGTAGAATGGGGTAGTCGTTCTCTTCAGTATTCTGTGGACAATTTAGTACTACTGGGTCTCCGTTGGTGTTGTGGCTGTACAGTTCTGAGCAGTATTATGTCCATCGATTGAGGATCTGCTGTTCTTCTGTCAGGCATTTCCTTGATTTTTCTTGGATAGTGATAGTTAACCCTTTCTTCACTGATGTCAGGTCTTTCACTATTTAATAAGCCTTCTTGCTGTTGTTCTTGCTCAAGCTGTCTTCAATTTCACAGCATTGTGCCACGAACAATTTAAAATAAAATATATTATTATTATTGTTATTATTACCATTATACAGATACACACATGTAACCCCAAAATTCCAATATATATATATATATATATATATATATATATATATATATATATATATATATATATATATATATATATATATATATATATATATATATATATATATATATATATATATATATATATATATATATATATATATATATGTGTGTATATATATATGTGTGTGTGTGTAATGCAATCTCTGAACCGATGTTCATATAAATTTAATCATAACCGGTTGATTGAGCTAAATTTGTCGGTTAATAAACCGTTTCTCATGAGTAGGACACCGTGACAAAAATATGAAAATCGGTTCAGTAATTTTCCAGATATCGCATTATATATAAATATTGAAATGTGGGGGTTAAATGTGTGTATCTGTGCAATTGTAAACGTTGTGTCGTGTGAGCGGTCACTTCCTCTCAACGGATTGCTCTGAAATGTTAACAAAGTCGTTTTCTCATGAAACCTCTTGGACAGAGCTTTTGGGCAGAGTACAGCTATTCTCAAATAGGTCATCTAGATCATCCTCTGACGGAATCATTCCGATTGATGGCGAAGTGTCCAAAATGCACAAGTTACGGCAAAGCAAGGCACTGGTTTCCCGAAAAGACAACGTACGTGTTACTAAAACCATTTGTACACTTAACATTTGGTAATTATGTACGAGAAGGCGATTCTTTGATTTAACCAAATGAGCCATAGCCTTTCGTACAGTACACATGTTGTTACTATTATGTACAAGAAGGCGACTCCTTGATTTACCCAGTGACGCACATTTTGTAGCCACCCTTCACAACGCATGGACATATTTTCAAAATGTTGAAGGAAATTGGGCACCGTCTCCTGCATACCAACATAGCTAATGACGATGAAGACGATTATAAACAACATTTAACGTGATTTTTAACAAGAGTAAGAAACTCCAAACACTACGTGGATACGTCATTGCTTTATCAAGCACCCAGCCACTTTGAACCTATGCGTAGCCCGTTCTATTTGTCAATGCTATATCAAAACGTAATCACATTGCTGTCGTTTACATCATCAATAAATATTTTATTCCATTCGTGTATTGTCGTTAGTGAAAAGTATTATTTGTTATATCAACTGTATGCTGCCGTTTAGTTCCACTACCTTTAATTTGAAGAAACTAAGCCTATCATTTTTAACACAAACTTATATTTGTTTGAATGGATAGATGATCCGGTTTCTTGGTTGTTGATATTAAGTCATGCGTAGGTTTCTTTCTGTGGATGTTAATCGCCTCCTTTAATTTTCTTCTGTGCCAGTTCTCCTCGTGGTCTAGAATATTAACGTCCTTCACCGAGCACTGATGGCCTGTGTTCAGTTTGTGTTCACTTATAGCTGATAGGGGTTGATGACAAGATAGATGTTCTTTGATTCTTGTGCCAAGTGTTCTGGCTGTTTCTCCTATATAGTGTTGGTCACATTCTGGGCATTGTATGTCAACTCGTTGATCTTCTTTACAAACTGTGTGCTGTTTTTCACAAAATTGAGATAGAAAGAAACCTACGCTGAACCGAGACGTCGGCCAGGAGCTCCCACCAGTCCTACTCCAGCTTGTGTCACATGACATTGGTCATGTGACACATCCTTAACTTCAGTCTGCTGAAGAAGACTGCGAGATGCAGTTGAAATATTCAGAAAAAAATTATGCTTAATAAAACTTATATTTGGTTCCACAGAAATGTCCTGGTCTCTGGTTTTGCCACGCCACACTGTATTATTATTATTGTATGCTGTCTACCTTATCTGTGTCAATCGTATGATACGCTGAGAGCTGACTGTGTGTGTGTGTGTGTGTGTGTGTGTGTGTGTGTGTGTGTGTGTGTGTGTGTGTGTGTGTGTGTGTGTGTGTGTGTATGTGTGTGTTACGAATGCAAGGAGGTCATATAGATATAGCAAGCCACCACAACAAAGAGAGTAATTGGCTTGCTAACTCAAGGAAATATTTGCTAACTCGAGGAAACATGCATGCATGCATATATATATACATACATACATACATCATACATTCACACACGCACGCATGCACGCACGCATACATTCATGCATACATACATACATACATATGTACGTACGTACATACATACATACATACATACATACATACATATATACATACATACATACATACATAGTCACAAATTACTTTATATTAAAGAAAAGGACATGGATAAACCAGAAATAACATAGTAAAATATCATAATAATAACATAAGCTTCTGAACTGAACACAGAACGGATATACCGTAATTACGAAAAATACCTAAATAGTATGATTTTGCAACACTAAACACGATAAGATTAAGAAGAGACTAAACAGTATTTTGTAAATATTGAATGGCTATGACGATATCGATAGAAATGTTGTCCACAAACTCGAGGAAAATATTAGAACCAGGGACAAAGGTACTGCTAATAACATAATATTTATCAGTGCATATAGATGAAAGATATGCTAGATACGTGAAGCGAGCTCCAATGTGTTGTGCAGATGGGGAGATGTGGCTTATTAGACCAGGAATCAGGTCATGGAATATAACGTTTTGGTTCCCGAAAAGGAGGGCATGTGTTTGGATAAAGGAGCATTTCATGCACAAATTATATCAACAATTACTAATATGTTAGTTTACTAATAATCTAATATTAAGCTTCATTCATGCGTGCGCACACACGTTCGTGCTTACGTGCGAGCACGTGTGTGAGTATTGGTGTTTTAACGTTAATGGAAACGTTATATACACGTGCCTAGTTCCCTAACATACTATTTTATTGGGTACTTTGACGTAATATGTAAGCCCACATCTCGACGTTTTTCTTTGCAATGTCACACTCCCAGTAAATTACCAGCGCCGATATCTCTCTCTATCAAGAAACGTATTGGAAATGGTATGCCGAATGTATTTTTACATACCCGGTCACTTAACGTCACATGGTAATGTAGGCTGCAGCAGTACGTATAATACAGTTATGACTAAGTGATATATGAAATATTGTTCCTATAAATACAGTCCAAAACAGTTGACCTAGTCTGAAGTTGGTTACTGGACCCAGGCTGGGTTCCTATTTCTTGTTAAATCAGAGGCTGCACTTTGTAGGCGGAGGCAGCCTCCGAAACCTTTAACTGGCTGACTTCATTTGCCCGCAGCATATCATTAGCAGACACGTTGTTCTACAGGTGGCTTTTTAGCAACGGTGTGCGTGGCGTGCCTGGCTTAGCCACGCGTGAACCCGCCAAACACATACCAACGTTTTAAGAGAGATGTATTCAGCGACTGTGACATTGTAAAGAAATACGTTGAGGTTGTGGCGTGGTACCCTCGGTGACTTTATCAGACCTACCTTAATGTCGTTGCTGTTCTTTTAATATGTGAATCGAATGTTGCTGGAGCGTGCGTGACCGGTCGGTGGCAATTTAGTATGCGACTGTGTGCGACTGCAGGAATCGACAACTGACTTCGTCAAGGTCGACTGGCTTGTTGGCTGATTTCCAAGAGCTAGTGTCGTCGTAGTCTGACTTGCGGTTTGCGGGATTCGTCGACTGGCTTTCATGTGAAGACCACATAGATTAAACCTTAAAAATTACTTAGTGCTGCCATCGAATAGCCGCATTAGCGAAGCAGGTGCTGTGAAGATATATGGTGGAACACCGAATATGGCCACTAACAAATCCGTTGTAATATATTATATATATGATGGTCAACGGTAAAGCGAATAGGGTCGTGTCGAACAAAATTAAAACGATCGCGGAATGCACCGTGTTATTATTATAAAATTGTATTGTATGTTATTTCTGGTTTATCCATGTCCTTTTCTTTAACACAAAGTAATTTGTCACTATGTATGTATGTATGTATGTATGTATGTATGTATGTATGTATGTATGTATGTATGCATGTATGTGAAGAGTGAACAAGCTATAAATAGCCGCCTTATTCATCATGACCCAGGGCAGGCGTAAAGGCATGTCACAATGTCATGTGTCACTTAGTTTTTTCACATACAATGGTATGACACAGGCGGATATCGCAATCAGATTATTAAACTACACAGTACAGTACAATACAGCAGCAAGCAGTAACAACAACACGAGGCATGTACGGTGGAAGGTGGAAAGTGGAATTTAATTGATGCTGTCAATACGTCGGCTCACAAAGCGGTTGGTTAAGGTGCCTTCCGTCGATTGCATGAATGAATCTATTTATGAAAACATTATTGCGCCGGGATTATTACCGTTGTCAACTCGATACCAACCATGGTTACACACAAAGATTCTTAAAAGGTCAGTCTTTCAGTTTGGACTCTCAATAAGCCAATGGCTTCCTCGTCCATTTGCAATCTGGCCTTTGCATTGGATGGTAATATTGTGTTAACTATTGCTAAATCTTGTTACATCTCCACTCGCACTTCATCAATACCTGTCCCTCGAGCTTGCTTCATCGTCCTCATTGCTCTCTCTCACTCACTCTCTCTCTCTCTCTCTCTCTCTCTCTCACTCACTCCCTCACTCACTCGCTCGCTCTCTCTCTCTCTCTCTCTCTCTCTCTCTCTCTCTCTCTCTCTCTCTCTCTCTCTCTCTGCATCTACGATCTCCCCCAAATTAACTGCTCCCTCTGCTGAACTCGTTACTTCTAGTTTGCACTTTTCCCTTTTGGCTTAACATTTCCTTGAAATAATCCTCCCAGACCTGTGACACATCTGTCCTCTCATTGATGAGCTTCCCATTCTTTTTTTCGATTACTGGTCCAGTTTTTATACATCCTTGCTGTACTTATCCCTCTTCGCGCCATATCAACATTTTTCCGCAATCCTCGGCTAACTTTCTGTATAAAAAATAATTCCTCAGTGTTTTCCTTGATCTAAGTAAAGCATTTGATAAAACATACCACAACATCATTTTGCATAAACTTAATATCTATGGTATAAGGGGTTCTCCACTCAAATGGTTCAAAAGCTATCTCACAAATGGGAAACGATAGGCTAGTTGTAATAACAGTACTTCGCTTCCCCGTGATATTACGTATGGTGTCCCACAGGGGTCTATCCTTGGTCCGCTCTTGTTTATTTTATATACAAACGATCTACCATTGTGTATATGCATGAGTAAATCCAAAATATTTGTGGATGACACCACATAAGTGGAAAACTAATTAATGATCTATACACAAACATGAACAAAGAACGCGAGGTCTTCGCTTATTGGTTTCATGCAAACAAGCTATCTTTAAGTGTATCTAAGAAAAAATATGTTATTTTCTAGATCGCATCCTGTCCAAAGGGAAGAAACAGTTTTATATTGGCGAAAGATTGGATTGGCAGGACCACATAAATGCATGCAGAAAAAAGCCAACAAGCGTTTTACATACAATAGATAGAGTGAACCATTTCCAGTTGCCTCCCTAAAACCAATTTATTACCCTTTATTTCATTCCTACCTGACATACGGAATAATTCTGTGGGATCTACGTATAAAGTCCACACTACAAAATTGTGTATCATACAAAAACATTGTCCGTGCTATTCTTCAAACAAACTTCCATGAACACTCTCATCCCCACTTTACATACCTAAATTTAATAAAATTGCAAGATATCTATAAAATTTTAATTGCTACATTTATGTACAGTTATATTCCTAGCACCCTACCATTTTCATTTTCAAACATCTTTACATTTACACATCGCATTCACAATCATGATACCAGGCAACTTAAATGTATTAGTCCGATAAGTAGTTCTACTGATAGATCTTCGAACATTATACTATGTAAAGATCCATTGATCTGTAACAACGTTCCATATGATATTAAAAGTAAACGTAATATAAAAAATTGCATAAGCATTAAAGGCATTTGTTTTAAGTGGCTATGATAGTTCAAATTAATATTATCTCTTCTACCATTTTTTTATTATTTTATATTAATACGATTCATTGGTATTAATGTTAGACTTGGTAATGTTATACTTGGTATTAATGTTAGACTTGGTAATTTCACTTATTTGTTTTATTTTATTTGTAATTTAGCATGTTTGTTGCTTGTTGCACAACTTATTATTTATCATTATAATGATATAATTATCACTGGTTGACAGCGACCAGTTATATATTCAACCGCAACTGGTTTTCCTATTTTGTGTTTGCCTAACTGGTTACAGCCATATGGCTGCGCTGGTAATCTGAAATTGTATTACGAAGTACCTGCTTGTACTTGTTTCATTTGTATATTTTGTATGTATATATACAAATGTGAAAAATAAACTCACTCACACTCACTCACTCCTCCATTTCCCTATTTGTTTGTCTCCGGCTCTCCTAGCCGCCTTCTTCTTCTGTCCGCACAGGTGCTGTAATGTTGTATTCGGTTCCCCATTCTCTTTGATGCCTTCTATCATCTTCTATCTCTCTCTTTTTCTCCAATTTTGCTACTTCCTCTGTCCACATCTTGGTTGTTCCTTCTTGGTGAGGGGTTCCTTTTCCCGACGGTCCTAGGACATGACTTGCCCTGGACATCACCCCAGCTATTCTGGATAGGTTGGACTTGAAACATTTATTTGACCTTTACCAGTCACTTTTTCTTCAATCAAAATTCAAAGGAATTTGATCATATTGACTCTAGTAATTTGGTAATTTTGAATTTTTTATTTTGATCACTGTTTATTCTGCAGTTACCAAATACCATATAATTTTTGTATATATTCAATGACAACTTATTTACAGTAAGCCATGTATAGTTTACAGTTTATCACACTTATGAGACTGTACGTCAGCATCAGAGTAAAAATACTGTCTCTTCTGCAAACAGAAAAAAAAATTAAGGAGTTGTGATACATTACAAATATCAATAACATATAACATAAATAGTTTAGGCCCTAGAATATAACTTTCCAGTACACCACTTGATACATTTAATAAAATAGATAAACATTCACCTATTTTGACTGCTTTCTATAGGTAGCTATTGATCAATTTCTCTGCCACACCACGAACACCATACAAATTCAGTTTTTCTATTAGATTTGCTGTGTCGAGTGCTTTTTTCAAGTGGATGAAGTTTTTCAAATATCTTGGAGAACTGACACAACAAAGATGTTTGTCTGCAGTTATTACATTCTGCTTTGAACATTTTTTTAATGTGGGGATGGTTTAAGCTACTTTAATGCTGGAAAGAAACACTCCACTTTCAAAAGACATGTTAACTATTGCTGTCAGTGACTTAGTAATAGTTTGCATGGTTTTTGGTATAATAATCATGCTTATTCCATTACTATCTGTTTACGTTTTGGTTCTATATGTTCTGACAATGCCAAGGATTTCTTCTTCATTGATTGGGCTGAAGAATGTACTACTTATTTTGCTTTTTTGGCTTTTTTAAGATAATTATGAATTGATGCACCATTTA